>NXFV01000241.1:0-32227 GCA_002803225.1 Gamarada debralockiae | reverse complement strand
CATTTTCCGGATACAGCGTCCGGAACTGCTGTCATGGTGGGCGCGATCAGGTTTCCTGATAGGAAATTAGTATCTGAGTCTCTTCGATCCAAAGTTCAAAGAGTGTGAATACATCTGCTCTATTCGAGACAGTGCCAGGAGCAACAAAGAGGAGACAGTTCTCGGGGAAAACATACCAATTACAACATTCACTGCACCATATTGGTCTTCCGTCCGTGTTACACACAAAAACGTCCTTCGTATAAAATAATTCCAACCCTGGGGAGTCGGGATCATTGCTCGGCCCTGCAGTTTCTGGCGATGTCCCTCCTGAGTGGTTTCCTGTATTGTATTCACCCATCGCAATTCCATTCTCCTCTGGCCCACTTGACCCTCTCTTCTTGTAACCTCTACGGTCGCGCACAGCCGCAGGTCCTAGTGGTATGTAAGGCGGGTCGAAGACCGTGATATGGACGAGGCGTAGGAAGCATACTGTCATGGAAATGAACAGCAAGAAATAGATGACAATAATTGGGATGGCAGCGCCCTTGTCATCATGTTTGACGAGAAGGTACTTGACTACATTCAAGTTAGCAAAGTAAACAGCTGTCTGGCGTCTGCAATTGGACTTACCACAAAGTTGGACCACGAGCACATAAGTAGCATATCCGACGACTCCTGCCAACACAACTGGGACGATTCGAGCGGTCCAGAAATTGACTGCGATTCGATTTTGATCCGCCTGTGTTAGCATTTTGGCGCGTCCATAAGGTCAAGCGTTGTTGTGGCTGCAAGGATACTGCAATTGGCTCCTACAATTGGACGCATGGCATCAAAGATATTTATGATGTGCCATGATGAAGGGTAATTTGTGTACGATCTATAACGTACTTCATAGTTTATAAATGTGAAGCTATTCAAAAGTACCGCGCCTCGCCAAAGTGCAAGCAGGGCTACAGTAGCGTACGGAGGACGCGGCCAAAAGTAATCGGACTGGCAGGGGTAGGCGCCAAGACTCGCTTAAACGTTGCATAGCAACCAGATGGTGCTGTAATTACAGGCACTTACAGGCTCTTCGGGCTTTGTAGTCCAGCGCACAGTCCCTGTAACCCTCCGATTTTCCCTCAGGTTTCACAGGTGCTATGCCCGTGGCTAGGCCAAGGGATCGCGAAACCTGGCTTACCCTTGTCAGTCCGATTACTTTTGGCCGCGTCCTCCGTACGGAGATGAAAACGCCGAGGGACCGATGGCTACTCTCTCAACCCGAAAGCCTCATCTCTTAACTCAGTAACAGCTTCTGGCTGAAAAATTCCAACAAGGCTCTCTAACTAAGAACAACAATTCTTCATTGTCATAATCCTATATGCACCGTTGATTTTCAATAGTTCATAAACCCCAGAGACAGAGCCGTCTACCATGGCTTCGGAATTCAGGATTCATCCTGCCGTTCCGGCGAAATTGTCTGCCTTCACATGGAACCAAGTGGAAGGTGATGATGTGTCGAGTGTTTGCTTCGATCTCCAGATTCAAGATGGCCCCCAAAAACGCCAATCGGGCGACGATGGTCTGCCGTTAGGCGGAGTCCAGCGACTTCGAATAAATTAGCCAGGCGGTCCTTGTCTCCTGAATTTCATCGCCCTTCCCTTACGCTTCGCCCTTCGGTGTGCGCCCAGAGCTTTCCAAAGTGCAGGATGGCCAGCTGAACAATTTGTTCTATGCGCGTTGTCACTGATGTTTGCGGAAGAGGATTCGCGACGCCGGGGACGGCTTCGACGACAATGAGCCGCCTTCTGCCTCGCTAGAAGGAACTTCCAACAGCCCAATTACACATTCAATAACGAAAGAGGCGGCCATAGCTTCTCTGTAGTCACGTTTCCAGTCTAAGTCTAAGATTGCAATATTCTCTGGCACCGCGAAGAAGACTCCATTCTTCAAAATAGTCGCTATCGCCCTTGCTGCCCTGAGCTTAAAGTCGCGCTTGGAAAAAGGGCGATCAACAGGTAAACTTGTGAGTTGCAAACAACTTGAAACTTCGGACGAAATTGAGAGAGCCTAAAGCCGAAAACCCCCACTCAGAATCTGTCTACTCGGAAGGCGGATGTGCGGCTGGAGGTTTAGATCAGAGGCAACAAATTTCTCCCCTCTCCTGCAGTCACTTTTGATAAGGCAGGTTGTCTACCACACCGACGCATGGTTTCAGGTTTGGCCAATAACTTTGCCCCCCCGGACTTCCATCGCCGGATTTGAAGAGTGCTTCCTTGATTAGGTCTTTCTCAGGACGTGCTGTTCGCCCTCGATTGAGAATGGAAGCCTTCTGGAAAGTATCTTATTGCTCCTCATGGGAATACTGGTTGGCTCCTTCCCTCTCGGTAGACAGAAACGGCCACTTAATCAGCCACTGAATCCTTCTGCCCTATACAGTCGTTGAATGAACTACATTCTACGGTCAATGGGAGACAGCTGATCCCTCACTTCGCCCTCGAAGTCACCCTGACCTCCTATCAGAAGACAGTCGAGAATGAGAAGTTTCGTCGCCCTTACAAATTTGCCCCCCTTTTCTGCCCTTCTGAGGCTCTTTCTATCAACATATCACAGGGCTGCATTTGCCTTGGACAGAGTATTGTACACACCCAGAATTCATTCATATAAAGATTGCCTTGCATCTCTATGTCTTCTTCGCTTCCAAAAAGCCAACAGTCATTCGAAAAATCAAGACAACATCAACACCAAAGACCTCGTCGATAGTACCGCAAAACACTGAATACCTTCTTCCAGCACTACAATATTCCTCCTTTCCTCTGCCCTCCAGATCAGATCTGCATGCCTAATCCTACCACTTGGTAGTAAGTCATTTTCGCACCAATCCCTTTTTCATTCCCTCGGGTGTCATGAGTTCGAGTATGTCGAAGCTCATGAAATCTTGTTTCGGACTCTTTCTCGTCCAGCTTTCTAGCAACGCTGACTCCTTTTCCTAGCTGCGGAGAATGTGGTCATGGTCCACACTCTCTCCTGCTGGATGAATATTGTACCGCTTGTCACCGAAAACGAAATAGCAGTGCCACCATCGAACAAGTGGAACCTTTCCCTCAACCCGACTATGTGCCTCCCAACAGTTCTCGAACGCGTAGAAGAAGACGAAGGGGTTGATGTTATGGAACTCCCGCCGCATACAGGACTCGCAAGGAGACGTTCATGGACTCCTCTATCTCTCGGCGGCTCCCATAAGGAAAAACCAAAGAAGAAGAGGAGAACTACATGGTTCTGTTGCCAGTGCAGATCCGGGCCAAACGAAGTCAATTACGTTCTCAGCTGCTTAGAATGTCATCATCCACGTTGCAGAGATTGCAACATCGAGACTACGAGATAACGAAGGCTGCAGAGAACGAGGTAGCCGAGGGTAGTCGAGAGTAGCCAGGTCAGTACGAAGGAAATTCATCAAGTCTACCTCGTTGTACGTATTATACTAACAATACGCAATATAGTACATTCGATTAACGTGACCTAAGTCTTTGCACACGATGAGAGCTTATAGTCCTAAGGCACACAGGCTTAGCAGGAGCCAGCCGGTCACGTGTTTCGCCAAGAGAATTCAACATACCACCTTCCAGCCCTATCTGTTGACTCAGCCACTCCTCGACCCGGAGAACTGGGCTCATGCTTACTTCCCAGTGCTCTGGGATGGCCGTGAAGTCACGCATCGCATAACCCGTTATGCTCTGTTTTGCGTCAGACAAGGCTAGCAGCTTTCTCAAAGTGTACGCGCGATTTGTGCGCTTTGTTCCTTCCCAATACCATACGCTAAACGACTCTGTCACAAATTTCCAGCCTTATAGCAGACTTCTGAAAGATGCTGCGCCTTGTACGACTAGTCTGCCCAGAAGGAACGCCCGATGCTAGGTGCATTTGGAGCTAGCCGCATGTGACTGGCGTACTTCCGAATATCCAGCCTCGCACCAAGAAAGACAGAAAATAGGATTGTGGCTCGCCCTGATTGCACCTCCGCTCTTACAATCTTCCCGATGTTTTTATTCGATCGGCTTTGCCTACCTGGAATGGTCACACAAAGTTTTATGCCTTCCTTTTCCGGGAGACGCGACGACACGCGGCTGAATGAGCCGCACAGCGTTATCTATGTGGTGCCCCGAACAACAGATTATAAGTCATAGCAACTTTGGCTCAATGCAGTCACAGGATCTTGTCGGCGCCCAAGGTTCGAGGAGCATAATTTCACCTTCTTGTCATGTTAAATTGGACTCTCGCCCGGCAATTTGCGGCAATACTTGTACCATTTCGTCTTCTCTCACCGAGAGTTTTAATTACGAACGAGGCGGTCACCACGATCCACCGCCCTCGGCTTGACTCCTTTCTACACCGGAACTTTAGATTCGGCTCGCTCACTTGCCCAAGCAAACAGGCACCTATTTTAAATTTCGCCTGTTCTTTTAGGGCTTCACCGACGCACGTATGTCGCGCATCTAAGCCCTCATCTATCTCGTACAGTCTGGGATCTGCTACCAGTCATGACGATATCATGAAACGAACAAAACTCTGCGCCACCGTGTATCAGGGCTTCCCTCAAAAGACTGGAGAACAGTAATCCCTTGCTCAGAGTCATCAGCGACTATTCACCAATGCCAAGCTCCTCACTTTGGGCACAAGGGAACGAGGGCGTTTAAACGGGCCTCTGGGCAACGTTGCTTAGCATCAGTGAGTGCCTTGCGAATGATGGCATTCTCTCTTGGCTTATCAGCCAAGAATGTCATATATATCAAGTGCGATCTCCTGCTATTACTTTTTGTCATTCCTCAACAATCTTAGTAGAATTGTCTGCAATACCAAGCTCTTCTTTTGAGTCACAAGTTCCTTCAACTTCTACGAACGCCTACAACCCTTTGCTAGCGGTCAGCCAGAACTCCACAATCAAACACCTCCATCTTAGGGCAACTTCATTCCGCACTTCAACCCACAATCCTGTCAATATGGGATCTCAATCTGCACGAAAGTCTCTTCAAGGGGGCGAGTCAAAGGGCCATCGTAGTCATGGTCATGGTCACCATGGCTCATCAAAGGGCGGTGAGCAGACACAGACCCAGCAGTGGTATTATGTGTGGAGCTGTGACTACTGCTGGCGTTCAACCGGCATGAGTACGCATATCGTCACTCACTGCCCGGAGTGTAACCACCAGCGTTGTGAGACGTGCCCAACAGAGGCCAAGAAGGTCCGGAGCCATCGCTAAAGCTCAGTAAGCTTTCTATTTATTGCGGACCTCATTCCATATTTCAGAGACTGATTTCCTACTAGGACGGCAAGGGTGAACGTTGTCTTTCATGTAGAGTGTCGAAGACTGCAGAGTAGAAGTTTAGAAGGAGAGCAGATTGGGGCATGAGGGAGTTGGGGGGATTTTTTGTTTTTTTTTGGGGGGGGGGAGGGCTAGGCTAACTGGAGTGCGCAGCGTTGCTTTCAATTTTTTATTTTTTATTTTTTTTTTACGATAGATTCGATGCTCTTGCTTTATTTCTTATTGTCATCCTTGTAGTTGGTCTTCTGCATAACCGCGGCGTTGCACTTAGACTCATGGTATCAGCGACTCCCCAGGGAGAGAGACCCAGTTTCTGTTTTAGTTTCTTGCATGATTAGCGTTTGATTTCCTCTTTTTGTTGGCCGATGTGTTAGGATTTAAATGCACTTTCCGCTGTTCTGATTCATCTATGATAAATTCGCTTGGTACCCTGTCGCTATTTCTCCTTTTTTCGGGTGGCCTCTGAGCGGCCTCTGAGCAGCAAGGCCCTTCTGTATTCCACAATCAGACAGGTGCAAGGCCAACAAGAATGCGGCTGTGCTGCTAGCTTCCGATTCTTTTTTTTTGTTGCACATCGCAAAGTCGCGGCTGGATTGCTGCGGGAGAGTGTTGGCCAAAACGGCGTTCCATGGGTTCCCACGAAGTTCCGTGGAGCATAGCATTTGCCCAGGACTATAGCGCATTGGTTTTCGTATTGAGAAATGGGACAGTATTAAAGACCATGAAAATGAATTATATGGAAGTCTCAAGCTTATCACCTTTCAAGTCAGGGGGAAGGTCCTAGGCGAGAAATTTATAGGCGCTGTCTAGGGCCGCTTTGCTTATGTATCTTCTATCAAACGGGTTCTTTTTGTGAGCCTTTTGTTCCAAGGCAATTTTTAGGCCACGAGAAATCGTGGCGATACTCAAAAGGGTGAAGAGCTTCGCCTGGATTTCAGGCTGTTTGAGAATAAGGAGGAAAAGGACAATCTCGTCTTAGAGGCCTCTTAGCATATCATTCGTAGGTTTTCGATGTGCTCATGAGGCCGCAAGCTTTGAAGGCCTCCTGAACACGAGGCGAGTGTTCTAGCTTGGGCGGATTGGGGGGCCATGCAACTATGCTGAGGGATTAAGATTCATGTAGCTAAGTGATCACTTTAATATATATATTCAATGGTCTGATCTCTTACACTTTGCTTCTCTTTCATCTGTACAAGTTTCAAGATTCCTTACTGCACTTTGCAAGTTCCCTACCACATCAATCAAAATGAGTTCCAGATCAGAGCATCGCGGCCACCGATCTCGAAAACCCCAACCTGAACCTGAGCCAGTTTACCGCTACTGGATTTGGTCATGCTGTGCATGTAGGGGATACGACGATGTTGCGCAGTCAGCTGGAATGACGACCAAAGTTCTACAGTGCCCCAATCCATACTGCCAACATATCCGCTGCGAGGAGTGTAAGCTCGAAGAGCAGAAGGAGCGGCGTCGTTCATAAAGGTCAGAGCACTTACAAACTTCTTGTTCGACTCACTTCCATTTCATCGGCCTCTGAAGCTTACCAAGAACTTAGTCAACTCGAAAGCATGTCCCGCCGCCACTTCGCACTGCGCCGCTATCGACACAACATTGCCTCGGGAATACATGGGTTTCTGTTGGGGCACGAACATTGGAGGTGATTAGGGTTGTACAGATTGCAAAACCGAGACTACGAAATAGCGAAGGATTGAGAGAGCAAAGTAGCCTGGGGTAGTCGGTCAGTACAGCAGTGAACTCCATCTTTGATGGATGCCGGAACCATTGTGCTAATGACGTCCAGTTTGGTTCCTCCGGTTGAGGAGATCTATACCCTCGCATTCCGATGAGAGGTTATGGTCTTGGGACCAGTGGAGTGGACACAAGCCTGGTCACGTGTCCACTCAAAGAGCTCCGAAATACTGGTCTACAGCCCTATCTGTTTTGGCTTAGCCACCTTCTACCCAGAGAGCTGGGCTCACGATCGACTTCCCAGTGTTTGAGAATGCTGTGCAATGTCGTATTGCATGACCTGTCTTGCTCTTTGGTATCCAACTGTATAAGGCTGGCAGTCGTCCAACGAGTATTTATGCGCTTTTGCCATTGGCTACGATACGTTCAACGGCTCTATCAAATACCGCCAGCCTTCTACCGGTCTTCCGAAGATGCTGCGCCTTGTACTGATTAAAACGCCAGAATGAACGCCCAAGGCTGCGCATTTGGTGCTAGCGGCTGGCACTGACGCCTGCCCGTACATGCAGCCTCGTCACCAAGCAAACAGGATCCTGACTCAGGAGGATTCGACTCCGCTCTTACAATCTCGACATAGTCAATCGACTTCGCATGTTCCTTCTTTGTTCAGGCAACGCAGCGATTCGCAGCTCAAAGAGTTAAAATCCCAACTCAGCCGCATAGTCTTGCGTGAGGTGTGTGCCCGAACGCCAACGAAGTATAAGTCATTACAATTTCAGCTCAAATCAGTCACAGTATTCTGCTAGTGCCCGAGGCTCGAGGAGAATAATTTCAAAGCTCTTATCATGCTAAATTGGACCCTCGCCCGGTACTTTTCGGAAGTACCATTTCGCCTTTGCTCACCGAAGATATTATTGCGAACGAGGCAAACACTACGATATATCCGAACCGGCTAGACTCCATTTCACACCAGAAGTTCGAAAGTGGCTCAATCACTTGCCCCATTAAACAGGCAACTCTTTAATATTACGCCTGGTTATTCTGTACGTCTCAGGGCTTCACCGATCGCACGTATGTCGCGCATCTAAGCCATTCATCAATCTCCTACACTCCAGGGCTCGTTGCCAGTAACTACTACGTCTTGAAACGAAGACCATCTGCACCACTGTGTATCAGGGCTTCCCTCGAAAAGAGTGGATAGCGGTAACCCCGTGCTCAGAGTCACCAGCGACTATTCACCCAAGCTATGCTTCGGAAGAAGGGGCACAATGGGAAAAGGGCGTTCATTGGGCATCTAGGCTGTTTTTCTGGATATCGGTGAGTGCCTCGTAGTTTTTAGATGCGAGTAATCCGAGCATCAGCCAAGGATGTTCTCCCATATATGAAAGCTATATCTTCTCCTGTTTTTCTTTTCTGTTATTCACACAACGAGACAAACATCCTCGCTATTTAAGGACGAGACCTTCTTATCTTTTGAATTGCCCGGCTTTCAAAACAATCTTCCATCATCATTTGATTCTCCTCCCTCTCTCAACTTGTGTCCACTGGAAGGAGCAATTCAGGAAACACTCAGCTCAACCAATCTCGTCATTTCTTAACCCTTCAGGAAACATGTGCGGAGCCAGCGGTCAGAAGAAGGTCAACCTTCACGGCGGAGACACAAGCAGTCATGGCAGCCGTCGCCATCATCATTCGTCAAAGGGAACTGCAACGAAGTACATATACTACTGGACTTGGACATGTTGCCAGTGTGGCGTACAGGGTGGGATGACCACTGAAATCCTTAACTGCCCCGATCCCTACTGCGCCCATCTACGCTGTGGGGGCTGTCCACTCGAGCAAGTCAAAATGCCGGCGAATCGTTAGGATGTATGCTCTTTGCATTCGTTCTTTCTTCCCCTGAGGCTTGAATCTAACAAAACCTTAGCTGGAAAGGTTATGCTTCTCTGGTGTCTGTCCACCATGATACACTAAGAGATCAAGGGAGGATTCGGCCTTCGGTTCGCTTAGAGAAGCTATCCCGTTACAAAGGCCTCAGGTCCTTTGAAACGGTTTCCGCCTCTGGGGATACGGACTTTATGTTGAGATGGGGATGGAGATTGTCTTGCTTTGTTTTGACTTGCCATAGCGTTGGCGTTTCTAGATTATCCACAGCACTTATCGCCAAGTCCCACCCCAGTCTCATGTTGTATTTGCGAGTTTGCTTCAGTCTTTGATTTTGTTTGCTTTCTCCTGTTCTATTTTGGCGGCGCACTCTTTTGCATAGCGGCGGGCATTTTCACACCTAGATTTCAGCGTTATTCATTCCCATTTTATCACCACTTTCAGTCATCTGAGCTTCAGTCACCTTTTCTTGACATGCATTTGCGAAATGACAAAACAGGCACATATCTCTTTGTTAAAACATCTGACCAATGTTAAAGTCTTCCACGTGTGCCTGAAATACTGAGGTTAAAATCAATAATAGATAGACCAATTATGTTTCGCCGTTTCAAATTTTGTTGCACGCCGCAAATTCGTGGCCGTATTGCTGCGAGAATTGGCCAAGACCGCCCTCCAAGAGTTCCCCACGAAGTTCCGTGGAGCATAGCATTTGCTCAGGACTGTGGCGCATTGGTTTTCGCATTGAGAAGTAGGACAGTATCAAAGACCATGAAAATGAATCATGTGGAAGTATCAAGCCTATCACATTTCAAGTCAGGGGGGAGGCCCTAAGCGAGAAATTTGTAGGCGCTGTCTAGGGCCGCTTTACTTGTGTATCTTCTATTAAACGGGTTCTTCCTATGAGCCTTTTGTTCCAAGGCAATTTTTAGGCACGAGATATCGTGGCGATGCTCAAAAGGGGCATTTTTGTGAAGAGCTTCGCCTGGATTTCAGGCTGTTTGGGAGTGAGGAGGAGAAGGACAATCTCGTGTTGGAAGCCTCTCAACATGTCATTCCTGGGTTTTCGATGTGCTCATGAGGCCGCAAGCTTTGGAGGCCCCTTGAAGGTAAGGCGAGTGGTCTAGCTTAGGCGAATTGGGAGGCCGTGCTAAGGGATTAAGACTTGAGTTACCAAGGGATCATCTCATATATATTCTATGATCATCTCATATATATTCTATGATCATCTCATATATATTCTATGATCTAATCTCTCCCACATTTCCCTCCCCAATCATTTGCACAGCTTTAAAACCTTCTTCCCGCATCATACAAATCTTCTACCATATCAATCAAGGATGAATTCCAGGCCAGAGCACCGCGGCCACAGAAACCATGGGTCAAAGGGCCACCGATCCCGACAACCTGCACCGGAACCAGTTTACCGCTTTTGGTGGACTTGGGAATGCTGTGCATGTGGAGATTGTGGAATGACGACCGAAGTCCAAAAGTGCCCTAACGGGTACTGCCAACATATCCGTTGCGAGTACTGCAAGCTGGAAGAGCATAAAGAACGCATTTCATAGAGGTCAGAGCACCCAACAGCTTCTTGTTTGACTCACTTCCATTTCCATCGGCCTCCGAAGCTTACCAAAAACCTAGTCAACTCCATGACAAATGTCCTATCCGTTACTTCGCACTGTGCCGCTATCGACACAATATTTGCCTCGGGAATATATCGGTTTCTGTTTGGGAACGAGCATTAGAGGTGACTAGGGCGGCATACGTTTGGGGATTCAGCATTCTTTACACTTGGAGGTCATTTAGGGCAGGCGTTACGGGTGACTCTCGCTTCAACGATGTCACACGAAAGATACCCAGGTCCCTGCTTTCGGTCGTTCAACTTTTCCTTGGTCATGGTCTGCAGTCTTTTGGTTTGACTACGCTGTGCGTTCATAACTCACGATATAGAATTTACTCTGCGAATTTATGCTTCTGGCGCCGGGACTTATAATTCTCAAATGAGCAAGTGATTTCTTCGATGATGGATGATGCTAATAACAATATGCCTTGGATATGCCTTGGGCAGCTGACACTGCCATCCTAATGCACTTTTGTTGAGGAGACTTCGCCTCTATCGCAGCCTGAGGGAGCACTAGTCTTCCGCCTGCCTCGTGCCAAAGCGAACGTTGAGACTGCCATTCACCGCTCGTTAAGTCGGCGCCTCGACGTCGCCTCCGGTACACCCACAAGGTTTATCATCTCAAACATTAAAAACGTCTTCCCTGTACAATTACTTCATTGCACCCATTCTAGAAGCAAGATCTGGTGCAAATTGAGTTAAGTTCGGGGGCCTAGGCCGCAATCAACAAGTTCAACCTGTTGAGGGTGCCCGGCTCAGCCATGACACTGGCGGAGCGACTTGTGTGATCTGCTAATAGCTGCTAAGAGAGGCCCACCAGCGAAACACCCCAGAATCGCCATGTGGTCAACCCCGGCAAAGTTTCAGCCTAGATCTGAGACGCCCAGGTTGTCAGTATGCCTCGTCGAGGCGAGAAGATGAGTTTGCTCTTCCAAGGCGCAAGACTTGCATCATTCCGCAGTCCTCTCATATGCCGAGCTTCGAGAAGCACCGCCAGGCATTGCAAAAGGCAGACCCTCCTAAGTTCTCCAACAAAAGACTCTTTTTTGACACAGACAGCGTCCGGACGATGTGAGTCAAGCTTCACCGACGGCTACCAAGCCTACCATCACACGCAAAGCCTCCTGCACACGCCCTCACAAGCACAAGCAAAAGGCCCAATCTCATCTCGTGTCTGCCCAATTTTTTTTCGCGGTTTCCCGTTCGTTTGCTCTCACCGTCATCGTTCTGGATGCCTCGTTTGCCTTCCTCGACTAACAACGAGTTACCCAGGCAGCAGTCTCCTCGCAAAGAAATCGGGCGAACTGGGCGAACCGACGAAGCTATACGGTGAGATAATTCGGAAAGGCGTTCTTTATATGAATTTTGGCCTCGTAACTGGGCCAGTGAAGTCCAGGAAGTTCGTGAAGTTCTTTTTCTGGGGAATTGGAAGAGAGTTGTGGTTGAAAAGTGGGTCCCAACAGCCTTGCGCCCGTTTTGAGACTAGGGGACAATGGCCGGCAACGAGAGACCTTCTTCTCCACCTCTCTTTTCTCCTTGATTTTCATTGACAACACACTTGCGTTATCACGATGATAACTTCAAAAGCGCAGAATGCGTTGAGAAGGACGGTGCAAGTGCATGTCCGTGAGCTCTTATACCTCAAAATTGATTAGGGAGTTGGCAGTATTGGGGGGTCGCGGCAGTTTTCTGTGGGCGCTGGCCAATCACCTTTCATCCATTCGTTAGCAGACACGTACTCCGCATCCCTTTTCTCTTATGTACTCGTCACCTCACCATTCATCAATCTCTCAGTTGCAGCACCACAGTATGCAGTACTAATGATAATGGATCAAGTGACGGTTGTCCGACGAGACTGAAGTCGTTTTCCCGTTGGGACGACGTTTGATTTAAGCATATATGCTGTGCCACTCATCTCTACCCATGTTGCCATGTGCGACCCAGTGACATGGCCTTGGATATATGCGGTAACCCACTACCTGAAACATCACAGCCCGGAACATCTCGACAGCAGGAGATTTGTGGAGAGACGATTTTCAGCTCCAGGCGCAAGCGACCAGGTTTTGGGCCGAATTACTGGTTTACCTCTTTACCCAAGATATTGTGACAATCGACAGGGCAATTCCGTCATACCTACTGGCTGGATTTATCTTGCCTTTTGTTTCTTCTGTCTTTTTAAATTCTAGATGCATTTTCGTTATCTATAACCGCTTCAACTGTCGGAAACCCTTCACTCCAACCACCTCGGGCAATTCACGGTGTGCATTTCGACCAAGCGTGAATATTACCATTTGTTCTTCGTAGAAGTATGTCTGTCCCGTGTGTGGAATGGTGCAAGGCAAAGATTTGCGTCCAATCGCGCCTCCCTTAAACTGCTGTCACATCGACTGGAAGACTGAACGTATCTAAAAGCCAATCCTTCATTCTCGCCAGCGTGTCCAATCTTTGAAGTAACCCAGACTCGACCTCCTTCCAATCGCAATAGATTCTGATAGCTTGACCATCGCTGTCATAATCATAATTACAACACTTTTATTCTCACATTGTATTTTCAGGGTCCGATTCTGACATTGTTCCAGCGCCTTCGAGACAGCGAGGTGAGGTAGGCAGCAATCTTAACTTGCTAGATTTATAGACCTATCCAACCACTTTTCTCATATGTTGAGAACTGATCTTAAATACACTACGAAATAATCTATGAATCAATATTACGTCTCTTCATCTTCTTTCCATCAGCTTCAGTGCGTAGCGCGTCACGTGCACTCTCTACAGCACTCTGTAACTCGCATGTGAACCATGGTCATATCAAACCCCCTGACGAAACGCCTTCCCATCACGACTCATACGACCTGAAAGCTCCCCCCTATTCTCGTCACTACCCCACATAGCCACAGAGTAAACACAGATCGACAGCCAAATCCGGCTATAGTTTCCCCGCTACGAGCTTTGTGCTCCAATTATTTGGCGGAAAACCCCGCACTAAGGCTTTAGGACCATCCACTGCACGTCGACCACCACCACCACCAGTATATGTATATACTTTCGAGCAGTTCAGAATTACCCGATTAATACCTCATTAGCTGTTTCTATTTCAATTACTTCTTTTCACATTTCCTCATCCTCCGCCCCTTTCCACGACCTGTAACTTGAGGAATCCGCGATAACCTCAGCCTTATCTTATCGCGCCTTGACCATTCAACAACCATGGATCCCCCTCCGTACACACCTGGTCAACGTCTAAGACCGCAAGACTTTGATACAGCATCAATCCGCAGCGCAGCGCCCTCGTATGTTTCCGATGCGCCAACATACGTCTCTACTCTCCAGTCACCGTCTTCCTCGAGAAGCAGTGGGCTGCCATCTCCCTACGCCAGCCCCTCTTCCCTCCGCCATCCACGCGCGAACTCAACACCCTCCCTCGATGCCTTCCGCGTTCCCAACTTGTCGCGCACAACTACAAATCCCAATGCGCGACACTACCACTCCGTCGCACAGCGCCGTGCGCAATCCATCACGATCCAAGAACAAGCCACCCTCTTAACAGCGGCTATGAACGGCGAAGACGGCATCGCACAGATGAAGCGTCGGATGGATGAGGAGGAACGTGAACGCAGTATTAGAACACTTGAGGATCCACATTTGGTCGGCGAGGTAGCGGCAGAAGAGGCTCGACAGGAGAGGCTGAGGAGGGAGAATGGCTGGAATGTGCTTGAGGCTGAGGACAAGAGGTGGGATTGGTTGCTTGCGCAGATGAGCGATTGGGAAGAGAGAGATAAGAGTTGGAAGAAGTTTAGGCAGGAGCTTGAGGGTGGGAAGAGGCATAAATTGGCGAAGAGATTGGGGGTTAATAAGGGGAGGAGCTGAGGGGAGCTGGTTGGGGTTAATAAGGGGAGGAGCTGAGGGGAGCTGGTTGGGGTTAATTGGTGGATACAATGGCTTTGGGATGGGATGGATATACCCCGCGTCTTGGAGGGGTTCTCAATAACAGCCTGCGCAAACGGACACGGGAAATCATGGCGTTGGCTTGTTTGGATGAGGAGTACGTGGGACGTATATGGCGTCGCAACTCGGACGGTGTTCGAAGGAATTAGGTTTATGCGGAGGCATAGTTTGAATCTCAACTACTTTTGTTTCGACTGCTATTCCTAAGTGTGGCAGTAAATTCAGAATTACAGGTAAGCAGTGTTCCCGATCGTGTGTTCTTGTCGGGATCAACATCCGAGGTCAGAAGCAGAGAATCATTCAAAAGCGTTGGATTGTCCCGGGGGAGGTCTATAGGTTGTTCACTCAGCAAACAGAACTGGAGGATGACAGGAATGCACACCCACAGGAGAGGAGGAAGAGGGAGGAAGACAAGTCAGAGGATGGAGCAAGAGGATCTGACTATGAAGAGCCTGTGAGTAACAACGATCCTTCTAGTACAGCTTTTTTTGATACTGATATTACCAGAGAAAGAAGCAGCGTCGTGTAAATCTGGTAACAGACGGAGGTGATTTAGAGTCCCATACATCTGTTACTAGATCTATATCAACGAAGAAAGCCCCGAAGAAGCTGCAGCCAAAGTCAAACCCGGTAGGAGTCTTTTCGAGTTTCTCTTCTGGTATCCTCACTTCTGCTTTAAAACAATTTCTGTAGCGTTACTAATTACAAGGTGTTCAGGGCACAGAGATCACTGTTCTTACTATCGCAGGTGGGGCGCGTGATTAGAACGCGATCACTGTCATTGGAGATCTGAGGAAGCTTGCCAGCAGAAGTGGTGAACATATTCAAAGAGAGGCATGGGTGACGAAGAAGGAAATCATCGACTTCTTGCAATCCGTGTACAATCGCGATGGAATCCCTATTATCGAATATGACCCGACACTGCCAACGGCGATGACGGGACCAGCAAAGAGTACAAACACATGGGTTCCTCGTTTGGAGGCCAATCCCACAGAAGTAAAGTGAGAGGATACCTTACGCAATGGGCTACAGTTTCAGTCAGCCCAGGTTGTGGTCCATCGGCAACAACCTGATACTCCTCTTGATTCAGATACTTTGGCTGCAATTCAGCTCCTTAGACAAAGGATGTTTGCTTTTCTCCTACTACGGAACGAGACAGGGAAGACTGATCGGACCACAGGATGGATTGCCAGCTGTCCCAGAAGTAATGATACGATTACAAGATGTAATCAGCCAGTAGTTTGGTTCTCTTGGATTGGATTTTCCCCTAGCTAATCAATATCAGCTTGTGGGCACGTTCCCAGGTTTGGTACCAATTCGAGATTTCAGTAGAGACACGTACTCCTGCAGAATCGCTCAATTTCACAAGAGCATCAATTGAAGTAAAAAAATCGAGAAAGCACCTTGCATCGTTGGGTTCCCATCGACGGAGCTTCTTTACAATCGCTTCTATTCTAGTAGGAGAATCGAAGCAGCGATTGGTTTATGCCAGAGCTTGGTATGTCGACCTTTCAAGTTTTTGCTGTTACCAATTGTGTACATGCCCAGCCGCGGTTCCAACTGAAGCGCATTAAGCCTGGATCGATCGAGGACTTCAATCCCTTGGTGCGGCAGACCCTACGCTGAGACAAACTATGAACGGGACTTTCTCCAGTGGGACAACCTCAGTATTCACCAACTGGAAGCTATATTGGACCTCGTGCGGAACATCTACTCTGACCAGAATGACCAACGCTATGTCACCAGGTACATAACGCCTTCATATAGCGGACTTTCAAGGCATAATCGTGCCTGCGACCGCATATGTTCCGAGGGACGAGGACATTCGTGCAAATGTGATCAGGTTGATCTGGTTGCTCAATAAAGGGCTTGGGCAATCGAGTGATTGTGCACTTGATAAAATCGAAATCGAGAGAGCTGTTGGTCAGTACCAATCTTTTGGACAAGCAAATCACCCCAGTGGATGCGAGCTTGTGGCACAGTGGGGGCTACGTCTCAGGTATTTGAAACTATTCAAGTGACGGACCCTGACTATGAGCTCCCCACAGCATTTGCAGCTCCATGGGAGCACTGGACTCACGATAGATTTGACGAAGAATCAGGGGAGCGAATCTATTCTTGAAGTCACTGTAACACCAAACTCGTCGGCAAGGGTATACGGTCGGCTTTGTGGGATCATACATACTCTCCCCACTCGGAAGGACTGGAAGGTCACAGTTACGTGAGTGGAGAGCTGATATCTGCTGAAGATTTCAGAAATGATATTGATATTGACATTGATGTGGATGAGGCTCGGATTGGGGAACTCTATCACGGATTGGAAGTCCAAGTTCTGGGTTCTCGGCGCAAACATACAGCAGGCTTGCATCGAGACCGCCAAGGAGGAATTTGGATAGTGCTACCTCTAGTACCCTGGAGCGTTGATCAGTCACTCGTCTTGAGTAATTCAATCCAGGGTAGTTTGTAGCTATCCACAATATGTATCCTCGATCACTGAGATGGATTAAAGATTGGTATCTGACATCTCAATTAACGCAGTACTACCTCCAACAGTTCCCCCCATGTACTTTGAAATATGTCGCATAGCCCTTCAAGAATCAAAGGAGCTTCTCTTGATCTCTTGCAAGTGTTTCTCAAACGATTATCACAGTCTTCTCGACAGCCCCGTCAAACCAATCCTCACTGTCCAATACCACCAGACCAAGACGAGCATACACATCATCTCCAGCTTCGGACAGCCCCAAAACAAGCCCATACGTAAATACTTCATCTTCACCGCTTTTGTTACCAAGCCGAATGCAGTTCACATCCAGTGTGAACGCAACAGGCAATTCCCCTTTCTGCGCCCTCTTAATGCTCTTTCTTCCATTCCTCTCGAATGGGACGAGCATGCAATCTGGCGCCATCGGCTCTCGTAATTCCGGATCATCGCCAACAGTGTAAGTCCAACAGTCGTAAGGATCCGCGCAATTAACCGTCATGGGAACAACAGGTCCTCGCAGTATCAAATAGCCATCAGTGACCTCCCCATACTTGTTGAGTCCAGGAACTTCACAGCATGCATCCACCACCGTAACGAGGAAATCGAAAGGAGAGCTGGGATCCCTATCCACAAAACTCAGAGGCCCATGAATTGAAGCCTAAGACCAAGAAGGTGCTATGAAGCTTTCCGGTAGCATTTGCGGAGAGGGGTAATGTACAGATGTATAATCCACTGACCAGCACAGCTCGATCGGCAGATTACCCTTCCAAAGCCCCGCGAGATACTCATTCGACCCTACCATCTCCTGGATCTTAGACGCAACACCACTAATAGCCGGCAATCTGTCGCTCACGAAAGTAAGTTTCCGCACCGAATACGACTCAATCAAGTTGTGCCAACATTGGTAAGGATCTCTGTTGCCTCGCAGGAATTGCTGTGATAGTCGCATCGAGTACAGCTGTCGCGGCACTGCCCCATCTTCAGAACATAGCTCTGAGCGACATTCCCAGATGAAATCTGCTTCCGTATAATGCAGAACGCGGGCAGATAGGACGTTTTCTTGCCATACCCAGCCGCGAGATGCTAGTGGTCCGAGATCCTCGAGCTGCTGTGTCATGGTGCTGCCTTGGTGACGACGAGCCTGGATGAGCGATTCTGTGCCATCACTACTGATGAAAGGGAAGGATTCAGGCCACCATTTCTCCGCTCGTGGCTGCAGGAATGGTACAGGACCATCTTTTGAGGAAGATGCGGAGATGGTGAGATAGGCGTTTGAGTAATAGTCGCACATTTTGGATGATTCAATCTCCCAGTCGCTCTTGCTCTCTTGGATGATGCAGAGGGAATCAATCCAGATCCACTGAATGTTGAGTCGGCGAGCTACTTTGACGGCGTCTTGGAAAACTTTGGAGAGGGCATGCCAAGGAATATTGATTTTCATCTGCAACAGATTGGAAGTTGTCGTTTTGATGGGCTGGTGGGTTCCCCAGCAGTGGCTCAGTGAGATATACCTTGCTCGCACATCACCAGGCTCAACTAGCCTTATAGTATCATTCTCATTGGTACCAATATTCAACAATCGTTTGGGTAAGGGATCTGAGCCTGACTGGCTGCATTTTTCATGCAATTTAATGCATTGCTGAAGCTTCTCCTCAATAAATCGGAAACTCTTGTCGGAATCAGGATGCGACGAATAATGTCCAAGGCTCCGCAACTTTGGGAGATCTGAGATTTCATTGCCTATTATCATTCAGTTCTTCAATCGTGGCAATATTTGGATGTGTACTAACTGGACGGATTGTATACGTAGAACACTGCAGATATTGTGTCATCAGGTCCCTCCAGAGGATTGTTGACTGTGACCTCCACATTTAGAGCATCATCTCCTTGTTTGTCAATATGGAGGAAAGGCTTCATTTGATCATCTTCTATGGAGGGTGCGAAGTGACGGACGAGCCGGCGTAACAGCGAGCAGAATATGCAGTTTGCTTGTAAATCTGAAAGATCTATGAGAAAGCCACCGCTGTTGCTACGAGCATCCAAGTCGTGACAAAATTTACAGGGCATAACGAATGAATGGAATCTACAAGTTAGATGATTGATGCAAAGGGAAGTGGACCATTCGTTTTCTATAGTTGATATGTGGATGAAATTGAGTTAAGAGTGGACTGATTTTGATTCGAGGACATCGACTTAGATGCAGGTTAAAAACGCCACTTGACGAGCCCATGTCCCACAAAGAGAAGCAACAACAAATTTTAGGAAGAGTATATATCAAGACTCAGCAGCTGCTGGAGAATCGCTTCTGGGGTCGGGAACCAATATTGTTGCCGCCGCAATTTCATCTGGTGTTTCATCTGCTTAATTTCGAAGAATCCTGCTCTGACGGCGTGATGCAATCCGCAATGTTTCTCACTCAACAGAATGAGCAATTCTACCAACTCCGAGGCTCTACAGTAACAGCGCTCTAATAGCGAAATAACCTCCCACAACGCCCACAAGTGTAGCAATAACAACCCCATAGCCCTCTCCAGTAGTCATAAGGTAAGCCGTAAAGCCCACCATCAATTCTAACATCCTTGCCCTATGCCTTCTGCTCTTCCAGTTGATATCGATATCAAACGGCGGGTGGACTCTCGGATCTTTGCTCGCTTCTTCCTCCTCGTCAGGCTTCGGTATGGGTATCAAAGGAACAGTAAATTCCATTGTTACAGCTCGATGATCGGAAGTTGGTTGGAGAGGTAAGGCAGTGTATTTATGGGTGATGATCTTTGCCTCTGGCCTTTGACTCTTCATCCAGGAAGGAGTATCGAGGTATAGGATTCGATCGCACCAACTTGGCCATCGATGTTTCGCCCAATGCCACTTTGAAAGATCTTCGTCTGGTGTTAGGAATGGTTCTCTGGAGTCGTACTTATATGTTGGTGGGAATGTGACTGGAGCTTCGATCAAGCCGTGAAGTGTGCGCCCAGCAGCTCGTTCTTGGCTGAGTTGATCTCTTTCGAAGAGGGAAGAGAAGTGGTTTTCAGAGGAAGGGTCGTGGTGCGGTTGTGGGAAGGTATCGATATGGTCTGACGGAAAAGGGGGGATGGTCGAGGTTCTGTAATTAAGGTCACCGGCAACGAAAAGGTGGGAGGTGGATTTGTAGATCGAGGCGTCTTGTGGGGAAATCGAGAGGAGTGGTTGTTCTTCGCCGGAGGAGGATGTAACATTTCCTCGCTCCTTAGTACTCGAAGAGAATACCAAACGTCGCGCGATATTCTTCCAGTCTTCGTTCCTGCGCAGGAGCTCGTCCTCCATAGCTGCGAGATGTGCAGCCACGAACGTTAATTCCGTATACGCAGATCCACTTCCGTGATAGGTGAAGCGTACACCGATTGCGCCTTTGTTTCCCATCTCAGCTATGCCGACTCCAACTCCGCCTGTCTCGAGATCATGAATAGCAGACGGGTCTTTTGCGAACACCATAATCCCTGTCATTCCCACATTTCGAGCTGCTATCGCCGTGTATATTGGAGTATCGTTGGTCGCGCTCGCAAGCTTGATCGCTGCATTTTGGACGGCATGATGGAATCTGGAAAAGTATGGGATGAGAAAGGATCCGCCAATTAGTGAGTGAGGTATTGGTGCAATTTCCTGCAGGGAGAGAACAAGGAGGTCGGGGAGTTTGGGTTGAGAGAGGCCGTCGAAGAGCTGTGATGAAAAGGCGTCCACATCGATTAAGGCTTGGCCGCAGTTGAAAGTTAGGATGTAAAGGCTGATTGCTGCAGTCTTGGTGATATTGGCTGCCATGTTTATGGGGTCATTCTGTGTTGTGGTATTGTATATAAACCTTCAGGCAGGAGCACGACGTTGGTCGTGTGAAATGTCCCGACGTCACTTGACAAGGGCAAGAAGGATTTAAGCTCAACGCTAAGTGCTCGCTAAATTTCGCGCACGGGTCGAGCGAAACTTTTATGTTCATAGTTTAAAATAACCAAAACTGTTACATCAATTCAAGCAAACATAAGTTGGCTTACCAAACATGCGTTTGTGGTTTAGTGGTAAAATCCATCGTTGCCATGAGGATGATCCAATCATCTCATTAGTCCCAACTTCGATGGGCCCCGGGGTAAGCAATTTAAAGAAAACAGATCATTCAATTCCCAAGCCGCTGACTCTGAGAATAGTTCGATTCCCGGCGAACGCATATCTTTTGCTTTTCGGGCCCTTCTCGATTCTTCGTATTTTTTTCCTCGGTTCAGACTAGGGGGTGCGAGATGATCGGGACTGTGCTCCGCATTTTCCAAGACCGCAACAATTATGAAATAAATAAAAATTGAAAGAAATGTAGAGTAGATTGCAAAGATTAATTCTGTCAATTCGGAATATTTGAATTGTGTTGTGTTGAAAATTTATCTATGGGTGGTAAATTTGGCTGTCCAGATTATCAGCACTCCCTGGTGATTGAACATCCGAAATCTGGAGCGCACCAAAGCGGGGCGCACAACCTTACATCGCAACCGACGAGGGATAAGTGCATGCGACCAATCCCTCTAAAAACATCCTCTCTACTTTTTAGAGTCGACAACTTCATGTTATCTAGAGTCATTCTTTTTCTACTCTACCGCGGCATTGCTCCAATCCTTGAGGCAGAATTTCAACTCTAGCAGAAGAGATGTCGTACCACTACCGCCACGAGAGAGGTAATAGTCCATCAGAGAGCTACACATACTCGGAGCCTTCTGCAGGCTATCACAGCGATATTGAGAACGCAAAAAGATTCAACAAGAACTATGCCTCTCCCTCAACGCCGCACTATGGAAATCATCCCTACCAACAGTTCGACAACCACGGATTCGATACTTCTCAAGAAAACCCATACTATGCGAATGAACGACAACAAAAGACAAAGAAAGACCACGAAAGAGACGATTTCCCGCATCAAGTCGCCAGCGAAGAGCCCACCACAACAGGACTTAGCAGTGGCACCATTGTCACAATAGCCACCTCATTGTGTGGTTTTGCTGTCACCGGAGGTATTGGAACCATAGGCTGGCAGCTCGCTGCCGCAGCCCTACGACTGTCGACGATCGCTGGATATACCGCTATGTACGGTGCAGGAGCCGTGGGAACCGGATATGTAGCTGTACAAGGCGGAAGACTTGTTATCCAAAGCGCACAACCGGGACTCATGATGACTATTCGGGCTGCGAACATGGTCAGTCGAGAATGTAAGGCGGCTGCTCGCGAGACGGGCCAGGCGGCAGTAGGCGTCGTCGGTGCTGTCCAGTCTGGTATTGGATCACAAGCGCAAGCAACTGTTCATACTACAGGTCAAATTGGAAGTCAGGTCTTGCGCGGATCAGAAAGTCTGATGACACGGGTTGTCCGTCTCCCGGCCAGTATTCCAAACATCCCTCTAAGGTCCCTTGCCTCTGGTATTCAGTCGCGCGTGACCGGATTCTCATCTGCCGAGGAAGCAGAGACATACATACAACGCGAACCCGATCCCAATATTGCTATGATCACCATACAGACCCTGGCTGATGGAACTACAGAGGTCCAGGAAATTACCCTTGACATTAATACAGAGGATGGATCGCCTGGACCATCAGCGACTGCCACCTCAACGAACCAAAGCCTACCAGAGCATATTGAAGACGGTGGATCGCCTGGGCCATTGGCAACTGCCATATCGATCCAACCACTGCGAGAGCATGATGAAGACTGTGGGTCGCCTGGGCTATCAGCCACTATCACCCCATCATACCAACCCGAGACGGAACAAGATGAAGAAATTGAAGATGGTTTCGTTAACATCGGAGCCGATATTGCTGACTTTCCTTTGGAAAACCTCCATCCGGTACGCGACGACATCTCGTTCATAACAGCTCGAGAAACTCCCTCGGTCACCGATGAAGACTTGGATGACGACTATGAGGAAATATGATAGACAGAATGGCACAGTACTGTACATATAACTTAAATCAGGAGCGAGTCACTGGGAAGGAGGAGCTGAGCGGCGTGCTTCGCAGCAAGATGGTTTACTTCCCACGCTGCTATTTCGAACTTAATGAAAGGCGTAGGAGCCGCTCCCAGCAAGAACGGGTTGCCTACATGCTAGTTTGCTAAGTTTCGGAACAACATATCTTCGCTGCTTCGCACCAGGATTGGTGGGCTTCTCAGATGTCAATTAGACAACCACTCGCTGCGCTTGTGGCCGCTTCGCGGTAGATTGGGAGTCCTATTATATTAACCTTCGAGAGCAGCCCCCGCGCTTGTGGCCGCTGCGCGGTAGATTGGCAGGCTCCTGTGGGCCGCTACGCGGAGCTAGATTGGCTGCGTCCGGCGGGATTTATCTGCCTCCCGTGAGCCTGGGCCGGGCCCAGGGCCCCGGGTTCGATTCCCGGCGAACGCAAATCCTTTTTTTGCATGCTGTCTGAGATAGGGTTCCATTTTTGATGTTCGCTCAATATTTTTTTTTGGTTGGATTTTTCGCTGTGACCTTTTGGCAAGGGGCCACCCTGTCGTGACGGCGCTTCTAGCGTTAGCGTAGATGGTTCTATTGGTGGCTTGCGCTTTGTGAACCGAGCTGACCGACCTCATCCTTCTTTACATTTCTTTATTCAGATAACTTTTGTGCCATAACTTGATCGATGATCGCACCTGCTCGGGACCACAGTCACTTAAAGTTGTTTTGTAGCATCTTTCTCTCACACGGATTCCAAAATGCCAAATTCCATTCTCTTAAGTGTTGTGCTTGTTCTGGTAGCGGTCGCCGCAGGTTATTGCATCATCGGGATCCAAGTCCAAAATGGCACAATGGACATACTGCAAGGAGAACGACTCCCAGGCGCTCCATCAGATGCTGAGCTCGCCTACACAGGCATTAGTTCTTTTGACGAGTTTGCAGCAGGCCCAATATACTTCGCTTGGATAGTTGTCAGTGGCGTGTCTCCCGCACTGTCGGTCTTTGGGCTGTATCTTTTGGGTCAATTGGTGCCAGGCGCTACAATTTTGATCTTGGAGGGACTGCGGAAGGGAAACAGTGGGAGGATTATATCTTAGTAAGTTCCTCTTCACAAATTACCTAGCATTGGCCTTTTAGAATGAGCCGCTAATATTTTCCAGCACCACGGCGTGGGGTGTCCTGTACAGCGCCGTTCCATGGGGAGTCGTTATAAATCTGTACTGGGCCCTCCATTCCTGGACGTCGCCTTCCACTTTTTCGACCACTTCTCTGAGAAGTAGCATTTCCGTCGATCCATCGCAACTTAATGCCCTCCCGTACTCAATCATCATCGGTCTTCTGATTCCCACCGTGTTCATGGTACTACCAGAGCGCTCATGGACAAGTCCTCAAGTCCACAACGGTATCAATGCTTTATGGCAACTTTACCATTTCTGGATTGCGGTTTCATTGTATTTTATTTCTGGTTTCTCCTCAACTGCTTCCCAGACCAGCACCGACGTCATGAAGTCCTTACGGAGGGCGTACAAATTCTCGTTCTCTGTAGGAACCATCACCCATCTCGCCATCTTAGGCTTCTCTATCTCCACACTTCTCATCCCTCAGTACTTCTCACCGGACATCGCAGCATCTTTCCACCCGGCTCAGCTTTTCATCCCCATGAGTCCGTTCGCGATTCAACAAGTGAAGTCTGTGACTCAAGGATGTGTCTTTCTATTGCAATACGACACTTATTTTGCTACTGGAGGATGTTTGTTCTGGGCTTTGGTCCAGCTGAATGCTGTTAGCCCGGGAAAACTCGTATTGCAACTGGGGAAATACCTGGCATTGAGCGTTCTGTGCGGGCCGGGAAGTGCGGCTTTGATGGCGGTATGGGAGAGGGATGAGGTGGTTTTGGGTGAGGGAGATGATGGGGACAAGGGCAAAAAGTCTTTGTAAATATGAATTGTTTCAAGGATGGTTTTATGAAGAAGTTGGACGCTCGAAGCTAATCACAGGCTTCGCAGGACTAGAAAGCTCTGAGACATCAATCATTCCTCATTACCCATAATTTTTCCTCTCCATTTCTCGATCTCAAATCGCCATAGCATGAACTGAGCTTCAAGTATAAGGCGCAACCCCAATAACTAACGGCGCCACATACCCGCATACCTCTCCACTCCATCCCTCAGCACCACATTCCTCGCCATCCCCTCCCACTCTCCACCTCCAATACTATCAACCGGGGCCTCGATCGCCATTGGATTGCCCCAAATAAACGAGTTCGAATAATCGCCTATTGTAATCGTAAACTCATTTACTTTCTCCATCCCATTACCCAAGCCAGAAGGTGTCGTAGAGAGATACGTCGCGTTACCGATACCAATGAGCTTCACACCCGTCCAGATGTTAAGCGGGAGCGTGTAATTGAGTATATACGCGTTGCCGCCAGTGATGAGCATCATGTTGGAAAAGCTCCCGTTGTCGGCCATGAGCGTCGAAGCGGAGCCGGAGAAGAGGGGTCGGGTGTGGAAGAAGTTGGGTAGATGGAGAAGGAGAGGGTGTAGTTTCTTCCCTTGGAAGTCAGGGGAGTTGTGACCTCACAACCGGATTTGAGAGACAGTGTTGAGTTGGAGATACTGCAGTTGCCTTTGAGGGTACCGTCGTATCCATTTCCAGACTTATCAAGAACTTTCATCCCACGCGTTTTCGAGAAATCGTAAGATAAAATGGTGCTCGCCTTAGATGCGATCCTGCGATCGAGATTCTGGCCTGGTGTCGCAGCTTGCAGAGTCTCAAAGATGGAGTAGTACTCGTCCATCAACCAGTCTCCACCACATTGCTTGTCTTCGAGAGCTGGGAGCCCTTTCCGCAACGCGTAGTAAGCTTCGACGACTGATGTGCTGTTGGGACCAAAGTCGTTCCAGAGGGCAGGAAGTTGGCCGAGAACGTATGGACTGTTGCGGGGGTGGTTGTTCGTAGCGTTCGTCTTGTCGAAGATATACGGCGCAGTTGGGCCTCCGTCCGGAGCCCCGTGGAAGATGCCAGTGATGTTGTGTGTCTGCGGGTAGCTGCCTGACCACTTGGCGACGATGTAGAATTGGTCGTCGGAATTGAGAACTGAGTAGCGATTTTGATGAAGTCGTAATATGGGCTTGCTTCGAAGTACTCCCAGTGCTTGATTGAGACATTCATGTTGACACTTGATAAATTGGTGGCCGAGGGTTCGAACGTTCCCCAGATGCGGATGTTCTTGTTGAACTTCTGGCCGATGTCGTCGTCCATGGTGTTGACGTAGAGATTATACTCGTCAACGCTGCCAGTGTACTCATCTGCGCCAAGATGGACGGTCTTGGAATGGAACCAGGGCAGGAACGTACCCCATATCGTTTCCATGGTGGGTATAGTCTCAGAGTAAGAGATATTCAACAGAGTGAAATCTGTGCTCAATGCTAACTCGGGCTTCCATTGAGTGATGACTAGTGCATGTCCAGGTGCGTCGATTTCTGGTATGATGGTGACGCCTCTGCTCGCACATTTCTGTTGAATGTTCTCAAAATCTGACTGGTAGTAAGACTCGTTTGGTCGATGATTAAGTCCCGCGACGGCAGGATCTGGGGAGTTTGGGCGGAATGCCGAGTAGAAATTCAGCTGCTCTTCATAAGTAAGGTCAGGATTGAGGCCAAGGCTGTCACTGAGATGGATGTGAAATGGGTTCTGTTTGAACATTGACAGATATGAGCACATCTCAATCAAGAACTCTGGCGGGTAGTAATGTCTCCCGCAGTCGAGCTACATAAGTAAGCAGGATTCCTCAAAAATAGCTAGTCGTACTCACGAAAGTCCCTCTGATTCCCCATCCAGGAGCATTAGTTGCGGTTCCCAAGCTCAATTTTGTATCTTCGTCCAAAATACCTTGCTGCAGAATGGACCTCGTTCCCCACCACGCACCCAGCGGACTAGCTCCCGTCACCACAATCCCTTGCGCAGTAACATCGATCGAATATCCTTCCGAGGTCGGTCTTCCTGCAGCATCTAAATACTCACTTGAATTGCCAATTGTGAGGAAGATTGAATTGTTCAATGCAGCTTTTCGACCATAACCGAGACGTTCAGATTCAAACTTGAGGACAAGTCGGAGCTGAAAGTGGCAGCGAATTCTTTCAAAGTAGGCGGGATGAGTGTTTCTCCTTCACTGTCAACTGTGTTCTGGTATTTTGCGTCCACAATAGTGGATTTCAAGTGCTTGAGGGAGAAAGTGCCAGTCGTATTTGACTCCACGAATGGCACTGTTGGAATGCCGAGCCATCTGGCAGCTATCGACCGTCAGCATATAATTCGCTCCTGATGCAAAGGGACTTACAGCATTGCAGCGGAAGTAGCAAGCTCACTGCTGGTATGAATAATGAAGCCTTCATGACGGGATGTGGCAGAGAGAGTAGCACTGGCTGAAGACGGCGAACCGGGCAACCATATCTGATATATCTTCATCAATTGACGTCGCATATCCATCAAGTTCCATGCTCCGAGTCCGAAGGTTAATTCGGCCAGGTAACGTTGCCATTATAGATGATCCGCACTCGCTTTGATCGTCGCACGCTTAAAGTATCTCAAAGGTGGGAAGCTGGCCGATACAAAGACAAGAACAATGCCAGGAAGCCGTGCTGAGTATGTAATGATACATGATAGAAATGTTCAATTGGAAAGTCAAATATTTTTCATATTCATCACTCTGACTTCTAAGCAATTGAAATAGTAGGGTACCAGCGCGGTACTCCTCATGATGTTGGCGGCAAAGTGAGGTGACACTCAACGTCCGGTACCTGACGTAACTGGTTCCTGACCGCGAACTGAGTGCGACATATCCGAGTCCTCCCGGGATCTATGGGTGGAGGGCAGAGAAACGACATCTGGGATGTTTTCCCACCATTCGCGGTATGGTGTTCGTGATTGTTATCAGTGAGTGCGGGGTACTTCAGATTGTCGGTGGACCTTGTTCACCTTCCGATGCGGGCTCGTGCATCGACCCAACACTCATCGTTACCCGATACAATATATATATATATAGGTTTGAGATACGAGATATATCCAATTCACTACCCACGCATTCCTTCTTGTGCTGAACAAGATTGCTATGAGGTTCCAGATACTCTGGAGGCTGAATTTTCCATTCCCATAGCCTTCAAGTCATTTCAAATGTCTCTTAACTTGTCCTGCAGCAAGTCTGTATGTCCCGAGGTTTCCTTCTCTTTTCCTCATCTTTACCAATGGTGTCGGCTTTGGTTATAAAAGTAGCTTTCGCCTCTTTCTCCCCTTTAGCACTCTCATCTTTTCGGACTTGTCGAGTTGTGATGCCGGAGTGCTTCCTCTTCGACCGTGGTTGTTAGAAGTGGCGTTCTTTGAGCTACCGCCGTTTCTTCCTGAAGCATTGAATCTGGTTCTGTTTTCCAAGGCGCATTGACCCACGATCCTGAAGTCTTGGTCGCGGCTGGACGATTGGGGACTGGTGGTGCCGACGGCAAGGAACGTGACGCTCTGTTGGAAGTTGATGAAGGGCATGCCGGTGTGGTAACATTAGCATCGTAATTGGAGAGGGGCGTACCCGTCGGAGTCAAAGTGGCCCACTGACTCTGAAGATTCGTGAAATCTGGCGAAATTGGTGTTGGTGTGCCACTCGACGCGCTGGCTGCGTAAGAGACTAGACCATAATCGCTTGCGGCTTCGAGCCATTCGTAAATAATGGCGCCAGACCACTGAGAGTTTATAAGCGGTCCGCATATTGCGGATTGATCCTCGAATGTACGAGCCCGAACGGTCGTACAGCCTGTTTCCGAGAAGAATATTGGTATGCTGTACCCATCGGCATTGTTGTTGAAGAAGTCGTACCCGGAATTTACGTATGATGAATTTCCACACCATGTGTATGCGTTCTGGCCATAAAATTCGATGGAATATGATCCGCAGGCCAGGTAATCTTGAAGATAAGGTATGAGTGCGTTGATATCAGAGCCTGCATATCCTACTGGTATCTGGCGATAGCCTTGGCTGTTCCTGTATCGTTTGAGATAAAGGGCAGCCGCCTTGACGTAGGGTGCGACTTTCGAGTATTGGATACCAGTGACGGCTTCGACTCCGACGAGAAAGCCCAACGTGTTTGTGTAGTTGAAGAATGCGTCCATGATAGTCGTGTATTTGAAATACTGTGCGGTCGTCCAAGTCGGGGCATTCTGTGCGCGCATTAGTAAATTGGTGAAGCTGAAGTGGCAGCAATTGAATGCTCACCCGGCTGATGGTAGGTGTGAGGGTCGAGTCAAATTGAATCAACACGTATATGCCAGCATCTCCAAAAACTGCCATGCATCCAGAATGGTCTCCACTGGGATTTGGTGCCGAGACACTTATTTATGCCCAGCGTCTGCATGAGCTTGGCCTGTCCGACGTCAGTCCCCCCCGATCAAAAATTGTTCTCCCATTTCAACTTACATCTAGGATGCATTGAGCTGTATTGAGGAGAGTGTCACCTGTAGTTAATTGATATATAACACTTAGGGTTCAGGGAGTCATGATGCTTCCTTTATCAAGTCGCGACTTGATGATCTAAGATACCTTTGACGAAAAACTGGTTCCTATCGCTGACATAAAACTTCGAACCTAGAACAGAAATAGTAGGCAGAAATATTCCAAATTGAGCAAGGAGAATGATGCAGGTCGCCGCTGCCAGCGACCTTAAGATCCCCATCGCAAGTCAAGACAGACAATTCGTGAATTTGAAAGATTCAGGTCAAGACATCATTTTGAAGTCATGAAGATTGGATCCAGAAATGCAGACAGGATCTTGCGGGGCAGCCTGATCCTTTTGTTTCTACCCCTAGAGGAAGGACGGTGGTTGCCCAAACTCCCATGTCACCCTGAAACCTGAGGTTGATGCCACCCCGAAGGATCCTGCAGCCAACACCTTAAATTATGCTTCTTTTCCCTCCCTGTGCGCGCAGAGTGGAAGATTTGGTTTGCTCGGACTGCTGTCATATTTTCATCTTGAAAAGTGGGAAAGAACGGGGACAAGGGAGCACGTGCTCCTACGACTGTTGAAAGGTTTGCGATGAAGAAAATTGGGAGCAAGATTTGGTTACCAAAGGAGTGACAAGTCATGCTCAAACGGTCTTGGCAGACTCATGACTCACCCATTCGCCCATGGCGCTGACCTCGCCCAAGATCATCGTCATTTTCACCGACTGCTTCGTGACATATCAGTTGTTTCCCAACTACCCAGGTACACATCTTCGAGACATGATATCCAACAGAAGACTCTCAGCAGCTGTCAACGCCTAACTCAGTGACCCTAACCAATCAACGTCTCTAGCTGATGTGAACTCGAATTCCCTTCGAGGACTCATCAGGTACAGGAACGAAGTAATCGCGTTTAATCCAACATCAAGGTCCATGGTCTCGAACAAGGTAAACTCGAAGTGGGAGAACATCTCAGCGAGGGTGATGTATAGCTCTGTGTACGCAAGGCTATCATCACTTGCCAACTAAGAATATGTAGAATAGTACTTGTGCATACTTGATTCCGAGACAACTCCGACTACCTTTGCTAAAGGGAATGCTGCGATACTTTCTCACAGGGCTGCTCGGATCCAGCCAGCGCTCGGGCCGGAATGACATTGGATCGGGGAATACGTCTGGATTTGTCACCAGGACATATGTTGTCTGGCTGATAGGCGTCTGGGAGAGATCTATCAACTCTGAAAGATTTTGGTGGGAAGTGTTAGGGCCATACTCCTGGAGGGATAACAAAGTCTTTGTATTTGAGTGCCTCATGAGGTGCAACCCGAGGACGGCGAGTAGTGACTCCAAATGAGAGCCTGAGACCCTCTTGAATGATAGCCGACTAATCGTCAGCTCTGTAAACAGCTCATCGGATTGACACGATAAACCAGATATGGAAGCTGTTCCAGTGCAATACAAGATACATCACTGTCAACTGTGGGCTTGACAGTCCGGATCTCAGCACGCATGCGATACAAGCACTGTGGGTTCTTGCATAGATAATAGGTGATGGTGGCCAATGTTTTCGCGGTAGTCTCACTCTCAGCTCCATTGAGTAACGTTCCATCGTCGACCAATCGTTCAAGAGTCTTCTCCTCAGGGGGCAAGTTTCTGTCTTCAAGTTCATGAAAGATCGTCCACACAGCAATCTTCCTGTCGGGTATGTTGGGATCCAATATCTCTTGAACTTGCTCTCGTACAATTCGTCGCCATTCCGGTGAGCTTTCTAGACCCTCCCCTCCCTTCCGGGTAAGATCCAAGGCACATATCTAGCCAGGAAGAGCAGCCATGGAAATTGCATATTGACTGGTCCCATGCTGAAAGATAAGAGAAGCATCTCTTTCCGTGCCAGCCGATAATCATCGACAACGAGATAGTTTGGACAATTTGCGAAAGCATATTCGCTAATGATGTCCATTGTCAATGCAGCAAATGAGGAACCGAGTCTCGTTATTTCATCTGCCTGGGAGGCCGCTTCGAAATGCTTAACAAGTTTTGCTACTTTGTCCTTTATTATTGGTTCAAGGGCCGCGATTGATCATTTGGCGAAAATGTTGCTCAATGCCCCACGGCGTAGTCAATGAAGATCATGGTCGACTGTAGAGAAGGTGGACTTCGACCAGCCGGCATTTTGGACCCAGTCTCCAAATTCGGCTGCAAAATTAGAGCCAATTGTTAGAAATAGAGGTGTTGGCAGCGGTAGTTCAGTGTGTTCATTGATGTTTGTATTGATGTGATTGATTTGACGTTACCAGGAAGAAGTTTCCCTTACCAGTGGGTCACGAATTCGTGGCGCACGGGCCATAAACACCGAAATCTGTAAAATCGCGATTTGATAAAGTAAACAAACCAAACACTTGATCAATATGGCACCAATCACACGTCGCACAAGCCGAATTACCCTCCCCCTAGTCCTTCTAAAGGCCATGAAGCTGATACTATTAAAAGAACCAAGTTTTACGATGCCTACGACAAAGACTATACGTTTAAATCCACACGTTAGATTGCACGGGAATCAGGCACAACTGACGGCACCGCGCGCCGGTGGCTCAAGCAACGTGATAACATAGGCTTTATGGTATATCGAAGTCTCAGGAAGAGGTCTACTAAGCTTAGCAGACGCTCAAAGGTTACAAAAGCAACTTGCAAGATGCTAGATTCGCTAACTAGAAACCCCGTTCGCGATCAACTATACGATACTCAGATTGCGTACCACCAAATACTAGTTCAAAGGCGCCAATTGCAACACAAGCTAAAGGAGCACACTAATGGAGATCAGATCTACAAATACGCCTTTGTAAAGAAGAAAATCTTAGACAAAAACAAGGAGGAGAGAGTAGTATATAGTGAAG
>NXFV01000240.1:0-12851 GCA_002803225.1 Gamarada debralockiae | reverse complement strand
ACCCGAAGGAATGGGTGAACGCGCGTTTGTATTGAGAATCTAAAGCTAAAGAAAGAGGAAGAGAGCTTCGTAAGAAGCTCGAGCTTATGTACAGGACCTGGGACTGCACTAATGCAGGGTCCTTGCTGGCGCGAGCCAACAAGGGTCCTGAATGTGGCAGCTCTCGTTGATTTCCCCCGCCGGGCGGGGGAAATCCACGGCACGTGATTTAAGCGAAAGGCCACATGCCGTGACAAAGAGCATTGTGATGGCTGGCACCATCACCTGACATATCTGCGGCTGGAAACGGTAGACGGTCGTGCAGGGGTCGACCCCAGTATCATAAAAGTCGAGGCTTACCCTCTTCCTTTCCTTTCCTTCTTCCCTAGCTTAGTATTTTCCAATAAACCGTGATATTTGAACTCCGCGCTTCAGACCTTTGCATCGATCCCGCCGTCACAAGCATAAGGATAAGTCTGTGGAAGATTTTTGGAGTTATATCTTCTTTTCTAATGAGGCACACATCAATCCTATATTACAGGCTCTTAAAGAGATCTTACGAGAGCGTAGGAAGAGATATAATGATAAAAACATCTAAGAGAGGAGTGAAATTGTAACAGCTACTGGTAGCTAGAGGGCAGCAGGAGGGATCACAGTATATCAGAGAAGTAGCAGTTCAGTAGATGAAGAAGTATTGATTGTATTTCCTGAGCTTTCGTACGATCTGATTTCCGAAACTCAAGCTTGCCCTTCTTCAAGTAGGGTTGGCAAGCCTTACTTATACTTCATATGGCAGCTGTACTAGCTGCTGACTCAGATTTCCGAGCCTTCCAGGCTCCTGTACCCTTCCAGGGTCTGCATAGCCTAGCCTGTTCCTTCAGGGCCCAGTTCTATTACAGAAATAAAAGGGGTAAAGTTTCACGTGGCAGCTTGGATTACTTGGTAGGATAAGGCTAATAAATTAGAGTTTTATAAGGACGAGGAGAACGCTATAATTCAACCTCCTATGCCTCTAAAACCACGCCGACGCCCTATGACTGAATTAGAAGACGAGTGCTAGCTAAGACTCGAGGAATAGGAGGCTCAGAAGCGTCACAAGGTAGAAGTTAAGCCTTAGGGCAATGCAATGACGCAAAAGTATTATATAGAGCGTTTTTTGCTAGTTTATATTAGGGCTATTTAGAAGGTACGCTTGAATGACGCAGGACCTTGGCTATTTCAAGAGGATAGGGACCCTTCTTATGGCATGAGGAAACTAGGATTGGCAGCTAAGCTTAAAGAGGAGAATTGGATTGTTAACCTCAAGCACCTTGTACAAAGCCCAGATCTAAACCCTATTAAGGCTATTTGGAATATAATTAAGTAACGCTTAAGGCATAGGATCTTTTACTCTAAGGAGGAAATCAAGGAGGCACTTCAGGAGGAATGGAGCAAAATAACGATGACAGAGGTGAGAAAGCGTATTACTCAGATACCTGGGCGATGCGCCCGCCTTATTAACAACGGTGGAAAGCCTATCAAGACTGTATTGTGGTGATGGATATGTAAATAAGAGCATTTAATTGTTTTTGACCCCCTTTGATTTTGGAGGTTGTGGCCCGTGCGCCACGAATTCGTGCACCCACTGGTGCTTCTCGCTTCACTGATTACATAAGCATTTCCTGACACAGCTCTGAAGCCGTCCTCGTTAACGCCTAACCCAACGACACTTCAAACATTAATTCTTTCGAGAGGAATACAGTCGCTGGCGAAACTGGCTTCCCTTGCGTACGCTGCTTATCCGACGGCCTCCACGTATATTGATTACGGTGCGACTAAACTAGAGCTGATGTGTGCGTTTCCTCAACATCCCAGCCCTCCTGCATTGACATGCCCTTTTCTGGCCTTGTTTTAAGAGCTCCGCGTCCCAGTCTTTGATTCACCTGAGACGTCGGTCAGTCCCGGCGCTTAGTGCACGAGTATGCTACGATACTTCCGGGGGCGGAAGCGTGCCCGTGATGACGATTCTCCTTCCGCCAACACCTCTACCAATACATCACCAAAAAAAAATTTCCCTTCTGGTGTTAAGTTGTTCTATAATGCTGAGAATAGCGTGGTGGAGTAAGAAGTCATCCCTTTATGACCTGCCTGTACCTTCAGGCTCCTCTTACAGGCTGCGACTAGTATTCCTCTAGCACTCCCAGGACTACTTAAGCCAACTTACTAACACTCAACTTTCAAATCACAGTATCGTATTCATCCATGGCCTGACTGGAGATCGCGAGAAGACATGGATGGCAAAGAATGCCTCTGGTCCGTGGCCTCAGACGCTGTTACCATCCAAAATCCCTAACGCTCGTATTCTTACATTCGGATATGATGCGGGTGTAACAGACTGGCGGAGAATGGTTTCGAAAAACAGGATTGGGAACCATTCATTAAACCTGTTAGCAGCTGTTGCGACGTATAGGGATGAGGATGATACGGTAAGCCTTTTCAACCACATGACGTAGGTAATAGAGTTAATCCTATCAGAACAACCGACCTATTATCTTCGTCTGCCATAGTTTAGGAGGTCTTGTTTGCGAGGATGTAAGTCTTCTGGCTTCTATGCAATCGAGTTCTGGCTTATGGGTTTTACATATAGGCTTTGGTAGCAGCAGGACAACGGCCTGAAAAGCATCTGCAGAGTGTCCTTGAATCTACTCGGGCCATTGTATTTCTCGGAACTCCCCACCACGGATCTGCCCTTGCGCAATGGGCCGAGATGCTAGCAAAATCGCTCGGCCTCATTAAGCAGACAAACCCTGAAATTCTAGCAGTGCTAAAGAGTGACTCTGAGGTTCTTGCAAGGATCCAAGAAAGTTTCCATACTATGATCAGGGCGCGAAATTTGAACGGACTGCAACCAATTGAGATCACATGCTTCTTCGAAGAGCTACCTTTACCGGGCATTGGTGTCGTGAGTTAGTTGTCATTCATTGATTTTCATTTTTCTACTAACCTCCTCATTTTAGGTCGTTCCTTCTGATTCAGCCATCCTACCTGGATATATCCCAATAGGGATACGAGGCAACCATATTGATATGACGAAATTTGAGCACATGGATGATCCAGGCTTCAATGCCTTAGCAGGAGAGCTTCGTCGATGGATCAAGGCATTGAGCACTCCGAGTAATGTGTCAGTAATTGAAACAGCGAGCGGCCAAGAACGACAACAAAAGCCAGGGCAATTCGAGGGTTCAAACTGTACGTAGAAGAATTTTAACAGGCAAGATTGAATGCTAAATCTATTATCCTCAGCCACCGCTCCCTTAAGCAATCCCATAGCGACATTTCCAAGGCCTGGGAACCAAGGTGTCCAAACGGGGCAAATTTACGGAACTGTCTCTACCAGTGTTGTATTTCCGACTGGTCAGTAACAACACAAGAATCTTGACCAAGAGCGCCTAACTTTCTTGGCCCCCTATATTGGCTATGGCACTTAGATCTAACATGCGCCTCTATAGTCATATGTCCATATACTGAGAACTCCGAATTTATTGGTCGCACAGCAATACTGAAGGAGATTCAGCAGAAGCTCCAGCACAATGAAGATGAACAGACGAATACCAACCCGGCCGCCCCTCAAACCAGAAGGACGGTCGTTCTCTACGGACTTGGAGGCGTAGGGTAAGTCCTTGGTATCAGAGCCAGGCAATGACGCTAATTGATTTAGGAAATCCCAAATTGCTATTAGTTACCTCTATTGGCTACACCGAAAATTCCCTGATATCTCTATTTTCTGGATTCATGCTGCCACTACCGAGCGATTCTACCAAGGATACCTCGAGATAGCTAAAAAATGTCATATTCCTGGGATGGATGATCCAAAGGCAGACCTCTTACAGCTTGTCAAGGACTGGCTTCAGGATAAAAACAATGGCAGATGGTTCATGGTGATCGATAATGCGGATAATAATTCCGAATTCTTTGAAACTGAAGAGGAGCTGTTACATCTTCCTCCGCCAGCGGGTAGCAAGACTACGTTAAAGAAGCTCGCGGCTTACGTTCCAAGCTGCACCCATGGATCCATCCTTGTGACCTCGCGGAACAAAGAAGCTGCTGTCAACTTTGCAATCCAAAAAGGTACAATAGAGGTCAAAAAGATGAGCGACGAAGAATCTAAAGATCTTCTTTCTAGCATCTTAACAGAAGGGAGCTATTGTCAAGGCGACCTGGAGCGTCTTGGGTCACTCCTTGACTATTTGCCTCTAGCGCTTGTCCAAGCAGCAGCTTACATCGAGGCTCAGTCGTGTAGCGTTGCAATGTATATTGCGATGTTTAATGAGAGCAAGGACTCTGCTCTACAACTTTTGAGCAAAGGATTCGCTGCAGAAAGAAGAGATCAAGATATTCCGAATGCAGTTGCAACATCATGGATGCTCTCGTTTGACCAAATACGAAAGCACAGTCCTCGGGCTGCTGACTTATTATCACTGATGGCATTTCTTGATCGTCAAGCCATTCCCGAATCCCTTCTGAAGGATACAAATGAGACATCCTTATCTTTCACCGGGGCTATTGGACAGTTACTAGCTTTTTCGCTCATAACGAGAAACGTCATATCAACGCAGTATGATGTTCATCGCCTTGCTCATCTAATATCCCGAGTATGGCAAATCAAAAATGGGCTTGAAGACAAGTGGTCAATTGTCGCACGGCAACGACTCCTGGAAAGGTTCCCAAAGGATGATTACACAGCTTGGGAGACTTGTGCTTTGTACTTGCCCCATGCACAAGCTCTGATAAACGAAGAGCTAGGAAAGTCTTCAGAAACCTACAATCAGAACATTGTTCTTCTTATGGATCGGGTTGGAAGTTACCTAAGGCTTCGTGGTTTGTATAATCTCGCAGAAGGAATATACACACAATGCTTCGACTACTGCAAAAGATGGTTAGATCTTGAGCATCCAGGCAGACTAGTCAGTATGGCCAACTTGGCTTCGACGTATTGGGATCAGGGACGATGGAAGGAGGCCGAAGAGCTGGACGTGCAAGTAATGGAGACGAGAAAGAGAGTGTTGGGGCAGGAGCATCCAGGCACGCTGACTAGCATGAACAACCTGGCCTCAACGTACCGGGATCAGGGACGATGGAAGGAGGCCGAAGAGCTAGACGTGCAAGTGATGGAGACGAGAAAGAGAGTGTTGGGGCAGGAGCATCCAGGCACGCTGGATAGTATGGGCAACCTGGCGGCAACGTACCAGAATCAGGGACGATCGAAGGAGGCCGAAGAGTTGAAGGTGCAAGTGATGGAGACGAAAAAGAGGGTATTGGGGCAAGAGCATCCAGACACGCTAATTAGCATAGCTAACCTGGCTTTGACATATTGGAAGCAGGGACGATGGAAGGAGGCCGAAGAGCTGGGCGTACAAGTGTTAGAGACGAAAAAGAGGGTATTGGGGCAGGAGCATCCAGACACGCTAATTAGCATGGCTAACCTGGCGGCAACGTACCAGAAGCAGGGACGATCGAAGGAGGCCGAAGAACTAGAGGTGCAAGTGATGGAGATGAGAACGAGTGTATTAGGGCAGGAGCATCCAGACACGCTATTGAGCATGAACAACCTTGCCTTCACGTGGAAGGGGTATGGTCGACATGCGGAGGCCCTCAAGCTAATGGAGGACTGTGTGCGGCTACGGACTCGGATTTTAGGTGCTGATCATCCCGATACTTTGTCTTCCATTTCAACATTGCTTAGTTGGCAGACCGAGAACTGGAGATTAGTGCCTCAATCGACGAAGATCCGGGTGTGAAATGAGATTAGTCGGAATGTATAGGAAAATTTGTTATAGGTTGAATTGCTGATTCTTTAAAGTACTACGAAAGCTCTAAATCTTGACAAGTGTGGGGATGACTAATCGGGGTCTTGGTACTCCTGGCATACCCTACAACAAAATTCTAATGAAAAACGTCTCCAACTACTGTTCGAAGTACGGTACAATATTTCTTGAGGTTTCCACAATCCTGGCAAATTGCTAACCGTCTTTGGCTGGTCAGGTGTCAGGGTCCTTCGACAAGGAGAAAGAAAAATTCCAAGCGCGCTTAAAGGGGAAGCCGATTTTGCAAGCTACTGTATATCTTGCTGAGCTGTTTTCAGATCACTTTTCCGTTTTGCCATACTGTAGCTATTGCAGTTTTCGAGAAACTTCCTCGGATTTTCTCCCGTCCGAGAGGGTGGACCCTTGCCATGAGATCGATGCAGGCGGATCCTGTCAAGCTACTCAGCCACATCAAGCCTCATTGCGGATACCAGTGGCACGCCTCAGAATGTGGAGTTACCTTCATGGCATCGCAGAGAAGTGACAACTGAATAAAAGAGCCATAATTGGAAACCCCATCCAGTGACCTCGCCATAATTGGCAATTCGAGCAAACACCGCGTTTGTGTTCAGGGGGTTTAGTGGCTCCTAGAATGTTGGCTAGAGAAAGTTTGGGGTGGTGATCTGGGACTCGAAACCTTAAAAAAACGACGGGGTCGCCATCCTAGCTTTGCAGATCTAATCTTGGACTTATGATAATGCTCCCAGGATCGTGGGGGTCTTACAGTAGGAGCTTTATCCCAGGACCCGTGGTGTCCTGGGAACTTTCTCCTAGGATTTATGCTTTCCCACGAGCTACGGTCTCTTAGGAATTTTCTCCTAGGGCTTCTAGTCTCCTAGGGTTGTGGGCAATTTTGAGTAGGTAATCACAGGAGGAGTTTCCTATTCGATTCAGACAAGCGAGAACTCCTGGAAGTTCAGTAGTCTTAATCTCATCGCAAATTTATTCACGTGACCACGAAATGCTTTGTGAGATGAAGCACGTGACAGAAGGAAGCCTGCCAATTTCGCATCCACGAGTCGCACGAACCTGCTTGAACTAAGCCCTACCCGCCTAAGGGAGCAATCTTGGCGAAGCGCAGGGGTGGAACATTTCAAGCCCTAGAGCTTGTACAGGAACAATACATAGTCTATCTTCCATCATGGTGAGTCATAGGTCTCAATTACGTGTCACGCCTGGCATTGCTAGTCTAAACAAGTATTCTCCTAAAAAATAATTTTTAGGTAAGGGGTTTTCATTGGATCTGCTTATACCCTTTTTTTTTTTTGTGATATTTCCATGCTTAATCGGCTTCTGCTCAACTTGGAAAACGTCGTTTCTCTCCTCCTAATCTGTTGTTCACATATCTTGTGCCCGAGACAAGTATGAGTCACCGACCCACTCCTTCCATTATCTTCTAAAGTCTTCTGAGGCCACGTCGTCACGCCTCTCTTCAAATCTTTCCCTTCTGCAATCTGTTCAAATATCGAGCTGGCACACCTATCTTCGATCCGCACATTTTTCCTCGGGGCAATCAAGAGTGGCCAACTCACTGGATCATCCATCTTCCACCGCCTTCTGAAACACTCCTTTTTAAATATATATATATATATATATATATATTTTAAGGTTCCCCTCATAAAGTCTTTCATATGGTCCGCAGAGGTTTGCTCTTCTCAAACTTCCTTTCTGGCTCTCTCTTCTACACCCTTTCCTTGTTTATCTTATCTCTCCTAAAGACCTTCTCTCTCGTTCACAACGTTACGCTCCTCACTCCCATAGGCATTCCTCAAGGATACGTGATTGCCGCCGGAGGCATTTTCTTCCACTTCTTCGTTGCGAGATTTCTCCCGCGTGTTGTCCTAGTCGTTGAGAACTTCTGTCGAGAGGCGTTGAAGCATTTCACCTACCACTACCTCCTCCATCGCCATCGATATTCGCTGTCATCGTAAATGTGCTTGGTCTGCTATAACCCCCGGATGCTGACATTACTCAGGGAGAATCGTCGCTATGTCTTGCTCTCTTGTTCTCTTGCTCTCTTGCTCTCTTGCTCTTTTGCTCTCATATCCTCTTATTGCAGGCCTTCGTTCAAACGTTTCTCTTCAATACCTCGATTGGTGCTTGGTCACGGGACGCAGCCCAAGGAGCAATAGCCCATAATTTTTGTCACCGACTTTATTCTGCTAACCAATTAAAATTTCGGAATAATTCCCGGAAATCCAAGTCAAGGTATTGATTAGTGGCAGGACAAAAGCGGTGACAAAACCTTATGGGCTGTGCCTCCGTTCGTGCATGAGCTGAAATAGAACGGGCGGCAAAGGAAGGCTTGCTCGCCAATCATTTCGTTCTGATTCTGGCCAAGCCTTACAATGCGACGTCGTTTATCTTTGTCTGTTCTTTCAGCTTTTGTCCTGACGTATCCTTCCATCATCACAACGTTGTGTTTCACCCTGTGGTTCCTATTGGACCTCGGCGTTCAGACGTTGAACTAGGAGAGCGAAAAATCCAGCGAACCGAGTCTGTCAACAACGGGATTGCTGTCGCAGAAAGCAGGTTAGCACTGCCTCAGCTGGTCGGCTTGCCAAATTCCTAGTATTATCACTGAGTTGAAACTCGAGGGTGAGCATGTTCACATTTAGAATCTGTATTTTGAGAAGCAAGTGTCTCACATGCTTTAACAGAAGACAGCGATGTCGTTCCGAAACATATTTTTACGGAAGAAGCAAAATGACCATACCTCTCCCTCTCGCCTACCAGCTGCTCCTGCTGTTTCCGAATCATCTGCAAATACAACATCGATTGAGCAACAGATCGGTACTGTCCCCTCGATTGACACACAACAAAGGGCACATATACCGCCTCACTCTAGCGCTCTTGATCACAGCAGTGGCCGCACTGAGAGATATGGCCTATTTCCGCTCCGCCCACCAGTCCTCCCCCTCAGTGATGTCGAGGATGGGGAAACAAATTCTTTGGATATTGTCGCGGTCCATGGGATAACTGGAGATGCTTACGACACGTGGACTCACGATAATGGAAACTTTTGGCTCCGAGATCTCATACCGAAGGACTTGCCGGGCGTGCGAGTCTTTTCATATGGTTACCCCGCAGAAGTGTTTTGGACATTCAATACAGGGAATCTCGATACATATGCTAGGTCCCTGCTAGAGGGATTGAAACGAGAGCGAAGGAAGCAGGAGGTTCGTATCACTTCTAATCTGCGAATAGATTCAATGCGACAGAGTGATGTTTGACGAGAATGCTGTATTTCAGGAAACCTTTGCATTGTTTATTCTATTTACCGTTCACATATAGTCTCTAACACCTCCATAGGATCAAGCGCGCCCAGTCATATTCATCTGTCATAGTATGGGGGGAATTGTGGTCAAGAAAGTATGCTGGACTTGATACCCTGAGATCTTCGGCTTATACCAAAACAGGCGCTCGTCATTGCCAAAATTGAGGATGAACTCTTCGACAGTATCCGGATATCTGTGGCCGGTATCCTCTTCCTCGCCACACCTCACCGCGGATCTTCTGAAACCCAGTTCCCAATTGTGTTGACTAACATAGCCAACGTAGCGTTAAGTGGGACATCGCGGTTTGTGGGAAATATGAGATCAGACCTCATTAAAGCCCTTGAGAAGGACTCTAAGATTCTTAAGGAAATTTCTACGAGCTTCCGAAATCAGGCGCGAAGTATAAAAATTGCGTCATTTATTGAGCAAAGTCTCACCTCACCTGCAAAGTCAAGAGTACGTTATTCATTCTGCGAGGTATTTGTTCCTGGTTGATGCTCACCCATCCTGGATAGATTGTCGATGAGATTAGTGGTGTCATGGATATTCCGGGCGAGAGATACGTACCTATGCAAGGCTGCGATCACAAAAGCATATGTAGATTCACTGGAGAAACCAGCGAGGGCTATAAAACCGTTTTCAATGTGCTTCGAGATTGGGTTGAGGAGCTCAATCAACGTTAGTAGTTGTTCATTTACGTTATCTAGTTCTGAAATCTTGTGAGGCCGTAGGTATTGCAAGTTATAACTAAATCTTATGTCACCCTAGTGAAGGACGACGCAATGACATCCGAAGATCTTGGTATAACTTCCTCAATCCTCTACCTTATCTCAATAAGTGCAATGCTAACTTTATTAAGCCTGCCTCCAATCACTCGCATTTGCAGAGATTACCTACCGACGACAAGAGGCAGACCGAGCTCATTCAGATACATGTGAGTGGATACTGCAACATAAGTCCTACACAGCATGGTTAGGCAAAAAACGCGAACTTCTCTGGATAAAAGGAAAGCCTGGCGCGGGGAAATCAACCTTGATGGCGTTTATCTATAAGGCATTCCAGGAAAATTCTCTCTCGAGGCAAAGCTTAAGTCTCGATTTCTTCTTCCATGGGCGGGGCACTGCATTACAGAAGACTTCAATCGGCATGTTTCGGTCTCTCTTGCATCAATTATACACCAAGGTTCCTTTGGTGCGATTGTCAGTACAAACCGCCTTTAAAGAGAAGAGAGGGTTTGGCGAGGCTGGAACGGGTTGGGAGTGGCAGCGCAAAGAATTGGAAGACCACTTCTCAAACGCTGTCATTCGCGCTACCAAATCGAGGACGATAACCATCTTTGTGGACGCGTTAGATGAGGCTGGCTCTGATACTGCAAGTGAGCTTGCTGAATACTTCCATGCCTTAAATGACAGACTTGCAACTGGAAAATGCTCTGCAAGAATCTGCATCTCGTGCCGTCATTATCCGATATTTGCAGCGAATACCAGTCTAGACATCTGCGTTGAGAAGGAAAATCACGATGACATTGCGAAGTATGTTAGGTACAAGCTTAACTCCGGAATTCCAAAACAGGAAAGGGCGACCCTTTCAATTGACGAATGTCAAGCACTCGAGGAGACCATCGTGGAGAGAGCATCAGGAGTATTCCAGTGGGCACGTCTTGTTGTTCCACTAATCATTGATCTCAATCGACAAGGAGAGTCATTGGACTACATCTATCAAGAGTTAAGCAAAGTGCCAGAAGATCTGGGTAACGTTTACGAACACATTCTCAAGAGGGTCATTGAGCCTCGAAATCGGACGAGAACATTTCATCTGATGCAGTGGGTCTGCCTAGCCGAAAGACCACTCTCGGTGACGGAGCTACGGTATGCTATAGCTTCGGATGACGTTTATATTCATCAGTCCCGACAATCCTGCAAAGATGCAAAGGACTTTGTGGGCACTGATATACGTATGGAGAGACTGATTACCAGCTTGTCTGGTGGCCTGGTCGAGGTTAAGCATCATGAAGCCAAAAACACCGTACAATTTATCCACCAATCTGTCAATGATTTTCTACGATCCGACGGTCTAAAGTACCTTGTTTCAACTTCTTCTAGTGATATTCTCTCTCAGGATCCTAGAGAGTTGACCACGCTGTCGACGGATGTTGTTGTCGGCCGAAGTCATCATCGACTATGCAAGTCATGTGTCAATTATCTTAGGCTAGAGGAAGTTCAACTTACCGGCTCAACTCTACGCACTTCGAGCTACCCTGACCGAGATGAAATTTCTCCATTTCTAGAAACTCTTCCCTTTATAGCTTATGCTATAAAGTCTTGGTTCTTGCACGCAGAAAAAGCCGAAAGTCTTGGAATTCCGCAGCAGGGCCTTATACAACAACTCGGATCCCCTCCAGGACCAGCTTTTCAGACTTGGATAAAGATCTATAGGGCAATAGATCCTCCCAATAAGAGAGACGCAAAATGTCCTGAGCTAGGCTCGACACTACTACATATCGCATCTAGCTCAAATCTTCGAAGCGCTGTCCAAATTTTCCTAAACGATAGTGCGAATATATATCAAGAAGATGATGCTGGCAATAGAGCACTGCATTATGCTGCTCGCTGGGGCCACACAAATTTGGTCAAAATGCTCCTCGATGCTGGGGCTGATATAAGGGCAAAGAACAGGTACGAGAAGAGCACGGCTCTGGAGCGTGCAGCTACAAATGGGCATGAAGAGGTCTTGAAACTCTTATTATGTCAAGGCGCAGATGTTAATGAGAGCACTGGGTCATCTGGCAATGCTCTTCATGCTGCTGCTAAGCAAGGAAATAAGATGGTAGTCCAGATACTGCTCAAGGAGGGTGCTGACGTCAACGCCCAAGGGGGCGACTTTGGCAATGCGCTGCAGGCCGCCTCATATTATGGTTATGAGGAGATCGTAAAGCTGCTGCTTGAGAAGGGGGCCACCATCAATGCCCAAGGAGGCTACTACGGCAACGCGCTGCAGGCCGCCTCCGCTGAAAAGGACGCTGCAATAGTAAGGCTGCTCCTTGAGAATGGGGCCGACGTCAATGCCCAAGGAGGCAAGTACAGCAATGCGCTGCAGGCCGCCTCATATTATGGGCACGAGGAGATTGTGAGGCTGCTGCTCGAGAAAGGGCCCGACGTCAATGCCCAAGGAGGCCACTACAGCAACGCGCTGCAGGCCGCCTCATATTCTGGGCACGAGGAGATTGTGAGGCTGCTGCTCGAGAAGGGTGCTGACGTCAATGCCCAAGGGGGCGACTTTGGCAACGCGCTGCAGGCCGCCTCATATTCTGAGCACAAGGAGATTGTGAGGCTGCTCCTTGAGAAGGGGGCCACCATCAATGCCCAAGGAGGCCACTACGGCAACGCGCTGCAGGCCGCCTCATATTCTGGGCACGAGGAGACCGTGAGGATGCTGCTCGAGAAGGGGGCCGACGTCAATGCCCAAGGAGGCCACTACGGCAACGCGCTGCAGGCCGTCTCATTTTCTGGGCACGAGGAGATTGTGAGGCTGCTGCTCGAGAAGGGTGCTGACGTCAATGTCCAAGGAGGTCACTACGGCAACGCGCTGCAGGCCGCCTTATATAGAGGGCGCGCAGTGATCGTAAGGCTGCTGCTCGAGAAGGGAGCTGACGTTAATGCCCAAGGAGGCTACTGCGGTAATGCGCTGCAGGCCGCCTCATATTCTGGGCACGAGGAGATCGTGAGGCTGCTGCTCGAGAAGGGGCCCGACG
>NXFV01000275.1:0-35064 GCA_002803225.1 Gamarada debralockiae | reverse complement strand
TGAGAAGATATGGCGATGGATGAAAGAAGAGCTGAAGAAATTGCCATATGTACCAAAAAATAAGGAGGACATGTGTAGGGAGCTTCAAAAGCTTTGGGATCGGGTTGATCCACGTGACTTCCGGCATTATACGGAACAATTGACTTGCAAAATTGAGGATGTAATTGAAGTACGTGGATTAGCTACTATTAATTAATCTACAACTTTAATTCAAGCTTAAAATAATTATTATTTGAATTGGAGTGATTTAAATCAGTTAAAGGGTTATTTTTGTGGTTTTCGCTTAAGTGTGCGGCGAGCTGTGGCCCCAACTCTTACTTAAAAAGGAAAAAGAGGGTTAAGAGAGTAAGGTAAAGGTATCTTTAGTAATTAGCTAAATTCTAGGACTTTACTACTCCTCCCTTTATATATACTCTAGCTTCTACTACTATAGATACTACTCTTACTCCTACTCTTTCTTCTTTTCTCTTCTCTTTATTAAGTATTCCCCTCTCTTAATAAGAGCTAAAGGCTAGCTAAGACTTAGCTGACTATATAAAGGTAGTACTAGGCTATTATATAGGACAAAAGAGAGTATTTAAGGTAAATATAAACTCTAAGGATAAGAGTAAGTATATAATAGCTCGCTAGAGGGTAGGTAGGCTATAGTAGAATAGTACTACTTTAAGTAGAAGCTAAGATATTTAAGAACTTATAGTAGCTAGCGAGAACCTAGTATTAAGCTAATAAAGGAGCTTTAAGCCTTTTAATATAATGTATAAAAAAGTAAGAATAAAGTTATAGTCTCTTTATTTAAGGACTCTTTAATTTAAGACTTTAATATAATAGCTATTTAAGAGCTATAGTATAATCTATATATCTTATTAATATATAACTAAGGCTAAAGGAGATTTTATTTAACTTACTCCTTTAAAGAAGGTAAAGCTTACTTTTATATTAATAAGAGAATAGACCTAAATAGCTAAATAGTCGTCTTCTATAGCTTAGACTTATATTTAATTACTCTTTAACTCAAGGGCCTAACTATATATATTTATAGTATATATAGCTAACTACTAGGAAGTTGCTAGATAATAGACTATAATACACTAATTCTACTTCTTTTAAGACTCCTTTAAAGAAAAGGGGAATATCTAGTCTTTAGAGACTTTAACTTATACTACCTATTATAGAATAGCCTATCTAATCCTATATACTATAATACTGTAAAGAGTTTAATTTAAGTTATAGATAATATAAATCTATAGCTTATTCTATTATAAGGGGAAATTACTTAAGAGGCCAAAAGGATATATAATACAATCGACCTTGCCTTTACTACAGATATATTAGCGAATTACTTACTAGAATACAAAGTATAGCTAAATCTCGGATATAGATCTAATTATCTCTTAGTTATTACTTAGCTAGCTATAAAGCCCTAACTAGTACTAGAAGTTTAATATAAAGCCTAGAAAAGAATAAATATAAATATAGTCTCTTTAGGGGCAAAGTACTTATTACTCCTAGTAGCTAATACTTTACTAGACTATATTAAGATATATACTAACTATCTTCTAAAGTTTATCTAATAGCTAGTAAATAAAACTATCCTTTAAATAAAACTATCTTAATATACTACTCTATAGTAGACCTAAGAGATCTAGGAGCTAGTCTACGAGGTAAGGAGGCTATAGAGATAGTACAAATATACTAGTGTACTACTAGACTATAGCTAATAAATAAAGACAAAGTACTCTAAATAAAAGGTAATTATATTTAGTAAAAGGAAAGTGTTTTAAAAGGTAATATATAACGCTGCTAACTTACTAAAGGGTATTTAAAGACTCGCTCGCTAGGCAAGGGAAAAGGGTAATAAGCCGCTAGAACTCCTAGTTATACCTCCTTTAAATATACTAGAAGGCCTAACTACTATAATTAATAAGAAAGTATAAGCTCTTTACTAGAGATTCTTCTTATAAGTAGAGGTAGACCTTAGGGATATTTAAGACTTTATATTCGCAGATAAGTCCTTTTATAACCTACTAGAGTTAGAATACAAAGCCTTAAATAAGGAGATATATATAGCTTTCTATAGATAAAAGCTATAGAAGGCACTAGGCCTTAATAAGATCTTAGCTGGCTTCTTAAGGGCAATAGGCTCGCCACTTATATAGGCCCTAGCTAGTCTTACCTCCTTATATTAGAGGGCTAGCTACTACCTAGTAAGGTTCTAAAGTATACGTACAATTATCCTTAAAAAACTAGGAAAAGCATTATATAGTAAGCTAGGCTCTTAGCGCCTAATTACGCTCTTAAGTACTATTAGTAAAGTTATTAAGTTAGTTATAGTAGGTAAGATCTATATATTAGCTAAGATCTACTAGCTTTTACTTAACTACTAGATAGGAGCTCGCTAAGGATAATTAATAGAGATAGTATTAGAGCTACTTATAAAGTAAGTTTATATAGTTTAGGCTTTAAGGAAGTATATTTTTATACTACTATCTTTAGATATATTAGAAGCCTTTAATATAATAAACCCTAATAAGCTCTTAGACGTTCTTTATATACGAGGACTCCCACCTTAGCTAGTACACTAGATTAAGGCCTTTATAACTAACTATTAGACTACTCTCTTTATCTAAGGGGAAGAGACTATAGCCTTCTGACTACTCGCTAGAGTTCTATAAGGCTTTCCTCTATTATTAATACTTTACTTATTCTATAATACTAAGCTTTTAGAGTCTTATTAAGATTTAAAATTTAATGTCTTTACTATAGGATTTATTAATAATATAAATCTCTTAGTCTATAGTATATTAACTAAGTTGAACTATAGGCGAATAAAGGAGATCTACTAGCGGTGTACTAACTAAGTAGCGCGATATAGTATTAGCTTCGCTTTACAAAAGTATAAACTTATTTACTTCTCCTATTAATACTTTACTTTTAATTTAGTAATAACTATCTAGCTAGAGAATATAAAGCTTAACCTAAGGAAAGAGATTCGTATACTAAGGGTTTAGCTAGACCTTAAGCTTAAGTAGGGTAGTTATATCTATAGGGTTTATATAAAGATACTAGTATATATTAAGGCGTTTACTAAAGTAGCGATATTAATATAGGGGGCCTTATTTAAAAAGATAAGATAAGTTTATATAGTAGTAGTATAGCTAGTAATAACCTTTAGAGCCTCGGCCTAATACATACTAAGGGATAACTAGGGGAAGACTAAAAGATAAATAAAAAAACTTAAGGTTATTTAAAATAAATACCTTTAAATTATCTCTAGGGTATATAAAGTAATGTCTATACTAAACCTTAAGATAAAGATATTCGTTTTCCTACTAGACTTATACTTAAGGGGGCTAGTAGCAGGCTTTCGCTAGCGACTAACTAGCTTAGGCCTACTTATAAAAATAAAAGTAATATATTAGACGATCTAGGATAAACTAAGGAAAAGGAAGAGGAAGAGGCTATAGTTTACTCTAGGATAAGTAAAGGGACACTAAGTAACTTTCTAGCTAAAACCTAATAAATAACTAGTAGGTTACTAGTTAAGACTAAGGGAATAAAGATAATATACTATCTTATGTAATTAGAAATTAAAGCTTAAGGATAACCCTTGCCCCCCTAAAATAAATAAGATCGATAAGGAACTATTGGCGAATATCCTATAACTCTATAAGAGCTTGTAAAAGGTAAAGAGCTCTATCCTAGTCTAAATGTATATTAGCTATATTAGGCTAGCGCTATTCCTCTATAAGATATAGGTCCTAAGGGTAAACATAGCGAGGTATAAGTACGACCTAGGGGTAGAGACTATAAGGTATATAGTTGAGGTATATTCTCTCGAAGATAGACAAGGGCTTTATGCTAATAAAATACTAAACCTTTACTAGCTACTTACTAAAAAGGGAGAAATGAAAGGGATAGCTAAGTAGTTTATAAGTATAAGAAGGCTCTAGTAATTTGACCTAATAAGGCAACTCTTATATATATAAGTCTAGTACTATAGAGTTAAAGTTATAAGTATAGGCAAGACTTTAGTTAATATATATCTATTATAGTCCTCGCTAGCTATATACTAAGTAAACACTAGCTAGTACTAATTACCTAAAGAACTATTACTTAGCCGATAGAGAAAAACAAAATATAAATATACTTGCTAGTATATATCTAGAGGATTTCTAAAGAATTACTTAGTAATATCTCTACTACTACTTTAGCTACTCTTAATATCTTATTCTTTAAGATTTTTAAACTTATCTTAACTATTAATCTCTTCTTAACTATCCTTATTCTTATCTATAGTATTTGTCTTAATAAGAGCTTAGGTTATCTTAATATTATAAGCCTTAGTAAAGTCTTTACTAGAGATTAGCCTATAATTCACTAGTAAGGGTCAAGGGAATAACTTACTTAATAAAAGTCAAAGAAAACAAAGAAAAACTAACTAAACTAGGAATTTAAAGACTAATAAAGTAAAGTTAATAAATTATATATCTCTTTTATTATATTATATATCTCTTTTACTTGGCGGCTTAGCTAGTTAATCGCCTAGATAACGCCGGCGCTCATCGACTTAATAGTCTTAATAATAGGAGCCTAAGGGGTCTTAGTATTCTAAGTATTTATGGTTTTCTTTTAAAAACAAGCTTAAGTAATACTATTATTAAAGAAGAGCTAAGTTATATTAAGTACTACTTAAGTAGCCCTCTTTTTAACGAAATTAGTAGTAATTCGATATAGGTCTATAAGTGCCTTAGTAATACTCTCCTTAATCTTACTAGGTATTAGCTAAAGTCTTACTAAAAAGGATAATCTTACTTACTAAGATATAGCTTTTGCCTTTCTTCTTATAATTACTATACTTATTAGTAGTTAAAGTAAGATTGGTCTAATACTTTAGATTCAAAAACTAAGCTAACTTACTAGTATATTTCTCGTAAATATCTATATAATCTTTTGTACTAATAGGAACTAAAGCTTAAGCTCGCGATCTTATCTTTATATCTTTCTTTCCCCTTACTAAGTATTATTAATACTTATTAGCAGTTATATTATCTCTTATAATAGGTTCCTTATTATCATTATTCTTATTATTATTACTTTTATTATTACTTTCTTGACCTTGCTAATTAGCCTTACTAACTTTAGTTTAGTTATTCGCTAAGGTCTTGCTAGCAAGGGTAGTTTTAGGTTATTAAGCTTTTGACTTTTTAAGAGAATTTTTTTAATTATTTAACTACTTAATAGTAGTGCACTTTCTTTTGCCTAACGCTATAATATATTAATATAAGCTATTAATGCCCTTAAAGGAGAAAATATACCTATTATATTGATTATTAAGTATAAAGGGATAAAAAAGATTAAAGTTAATAAGTTAAGTTTATATTTAATAAAGTAAAATTAAGCAAGGTCGAAAATATATCTCTTATTTACTTTTTAAGTTAAGTATTAAGTAACTTACTAGATATTTGCTAGCTATAAGCTAGTGAGGGGCTAGTGATCCCTCTATTTTTTATAAGAAAAATTTACTTACTAATAAAAGTATAAATAAACTCTCTAGCTACCCTTTAGCTAAAGTCTAGTAACCCTCTCTCCTAAAGGAAAAAGTAATATATAAAAGGAGCTCCTAAGACAACTTTATACTAGATACTAGGCTTTAGAACGCTAGCGGTACGCTAATAAATAAAAGGAAGGTTTAATAGGTTAAACTTAGGTTTTTGTCTAAAGAGGTTTCTTAAGGATATATAATAGTAGTTTCCTATATAGCTCTTTAGCTAGATTAGTATAAGAATAATCAATCAATTAATTAATAGTAGATAGGCTAGATAGCTAATCTACTTAACCTCTTATAACTTTATTATATAATATTAACTAGGGTCTTTAAACCCTACTAATAGCCTATTATATTATTCTAATTTAACCCGCTAGACAAGGGAAATCACAAATCTAGTACAAAAGGACCTACTAGAGTATAGACTTATAGGGGCTAGTACTAATCTACTAGAGGTAGCTAGACCTAAAGTACTATACGAAATAGCTAAGTACTAGCTATATAAAGTAGCTAGAAGGGCACTTGATTTCTGGCTATATAACATTAAAGGACCTAAGCTTAATAGGACTAAAGCTAGGTCTTAACCTAATTTCCAGCTATATAACGCCAAAGGACCTAAGCTTAATAGGACTAAAGCTAGGTCTAAATCTAATTTCCGGCTATATAGTACTATAGGACCTAAGCTCGATAGGACTAAAGCTAGGTTTAAATTTAATTTTAATCTACTAGAGGTAGAGCTATATAATATAGTAAAAGTAACCTAGAGAGTTAATACCTTAAGTCCTTTAGATAAGAAGCCTAAAGGCTAGTAGGACCTAAAAAGAGATACTATTAGTCTATAGACCCCTACTTAGACTATTTAAGTACTATATATATCGCCTAAGGTAAAGAATAGTAAGACTAGCTATCTTATTAAGCTTATACAATTATAGGCAGTCACTAGGAGAGAAGCTAAGAATATAACTTAGTATAAGGATCCCCTAAGTAAAAAGATAGTACTTAGTCTAATAGACTTAATTTTAAAGTTCTAGAGAACTAATCCCCTATATATAAGACTTAAGAAAGAGCTAGATTAAGACTAAGAGAGTAGTAGTCAGAAGACTACTAGCTATAAGGGTCCTTAACGACGGCCTAGTAGTAACTAAGAAGGTAGTAGCCAGCTAAAAGCTAGTTATAAAGATACTAGCTAAGAAGGCTATACCCTAGATTAATAGAGTTTACTTTATTATAAAGAAAGAGTAGTTATCTCTCTTTAGAAGGCTCTAATCTAGGAGCTTTTGTACTTATATTATAATGACTAGCTTATAGGGCACTAGGGCGTTAATAAGACCAGAGAACTACTATAGCGTAGGTTCTACTAGCTAGGGTTAGCGACTAATATCAGGGAGTATATAATTACTTACTTGACTTATTAGAATATTATAATCCCTAGGTATAAGTTATATAGTAAGCTTAAGCCTCTGCCTATACTATAGTACCTTTAGTAAAAGGTCTTACTTAACTTTATTACTTAACTCCCTAGATTATATATAGAGACTACAAAGTATAATACTATCTTAGTTATAGTAGATCGCTATACTAAGATAGCTAAATTCCTCCTAATAACTACTAGCTTAGCTACGCCTAAATTTATAGCCTTATTCTATAAGAATATTGAACTTAAGTATAGTTCCTCTTAAGGAATAGTATCTAATAGAGATACTAGGATTACTTTTAAGTTCTAGGCTAAGGTCTATACCTACTCCTTAATCAAGTGAAGGCTTAGTACTATATTCTACCTCTAAACTAATAGATAAACCGAAATCCTAATTATATACTTAAAAACTACCTCTAAGTCTATACTAGTCTTAAACAGATAAACTAGGCTAAGCTCTTATCTAGCGCTAAATTTGTATATAATAATAGTCAAAGCTTAAGTACTAGTATAACTCCTTTTAAAGTCTTATATAGCTACAATCCGGAACTACAAGTCAATATTACTAGTACTAAGGATAGTACTAGTAAGGGGAAGGTACTAGTAATATACGACTAAATTATATGTCTTATAGACCTACGGAAATACCTTACAGACTAGCTACTTTAGAGCTAGGAGCGATAAGCTAAGTACTATAATTAACAATATTAACCTAAGCTCTTTAAGTAAAGAGACCTAGTCAAGCTATCTATAAGGAACCTAAGGCTTAAGGATAAGAAGCTATAACTTAGATAGATTAGACTCTTATAGATTCTAGAACGTATTAGTATACAGGCCTACTGACTGGCCCTTCCTGAAAAATATAACTAACTATATAACGTATTCCTTATTTAGGCTATTAATAAGTATAAGCCTAGGGATAGTCAACCTCTTATACCTTTACTAGACCTAGAGAATAATAAAGAATAGAAGGTTAAGGAAGTAAAGGACTAGGCTATTATTAAGGGACAGACTTACTACTTAGTAAAGTAGGAAGAATAGCCGACTAAGTATAATCTCTAGGTACCTAAGGATAGTATAGGAAATACGCAAAGAGCGATACAAAGGTATGAGAAGACTAGAAAAGCTAGGGGGACTTAATAACGCTAAGGTCAAATTATTATCTAAGGATCTAAGGTACTCGGGATTTTCCCGAGGAAGTTAATACCTAAGGTATAAAGTAGATCTTATAATTATAAGAACCTTGCTTAAGTTATATAATAACTAGGACTACTATACTACTACGTTAGCTGTTACTCTTTTCCTACTAGGTTTTAATAAGGACAGCTGAGACTACTAGTTTAATACGAGCCTAGCTTCTTATGGACGAGTAGCCTTAGAAGGGGGATAGTTATAATAAGAGCCTAGCCCCTGAAAGTACACAGGCGATTTCATAGGCAATTATACAGGCAATTATACAGGTGATTTCATATAGCAACTATTACTTAAGCTAGGCTTAATATATTTATATAGTCAAGAACAGTCAGCGATTAGTCAGCAGTTAGTCAGTATACAGTCAGTTACAGAGTCAGCAATAGTACAGCTAGTATATAAAGCTAGGAGTCTGGAGTAAAGGATAAGTAAGGCCTATTAACCCTACTTTAGGAAGGCAAGCTTGAGTTTATATTATACAAGCGTACGAGTACTACAGAACCTCTTTTCAATACAATTACTATTATCTCCCTTCCCCTGTTGCTACTTCTCTGATATACTGTAATCCCTCCTACTGCCCTCCAGCTACCAGTAGCTATTACAGGTATAGTAAAACGACCGACTTGCTTTCGAGCTCAAGGCTTATAGGAGATTAACTATTTAGGAGCTGTTTAGAGGAGTAATAAGTTAGCTTGGATAACTTACTAGATTATAAAGGAATAGCTTAAATAGTTCGATAATCGAATGAAGTACTAGAATAAGAAGGTCTTGCTGTTAATAGATAACTTCTTAGCGTATAAATTAGGCGTTAAGTAAATAATAGAAAAGAGTAAACTTATATATACAAAGGTATATAGCTTTTGAGATTTAAAGGCAATAGCTAATATAAAATAAGTGATGTGGCTCCCTCCGAATGCAACCTTTAAATACTAACCTCTCGATTAAGGTATTATTCACAACTAGAAGATATATATTAAAAAGTAATTCGTTATATTTATAGCTAAGACATTTGATAAAGACAAGAACCTCTTTAAAGAAATACATGTATTACGAGCAATCGAATGGGGGATTCAAGCATGGGAATGGGATGTTACACCCGTAACAATCTAGTCTTATTAGCGACGGAGCTAGTGTATTGATTTCAGTGCTTTTCTAGCCCCTCTTATAGATATTTAGACAAAATCTAAAGAGATAGTCGATTTAATACGAGCCTTTCTTCATACAATAAGACAGCGTAGTATTATTGACTTAGTCCCTAATATATATAAGTACATTTCTTCTTATAGTAGTCCTTAGAGCGAACGAATCGATAATTATATAGAGCTTAATAAGTTAGTTAATAAGATTATAGAGGAAAATATATAATAGGAAGTTGATTTGGAAGACGAAAAAGGTCAGCTTTATATAGAGCCTTTACTGCTAGTGATACGCGATAAAGCTTTATAAGCGTTATATATTTTAAAGCGCTATAAGGAGGAGTATCGATACTCAAATAGAGCTCTTTTGAAGGCGTTACGGAGTTTTGAGAGAGATCTAGCTGAGAGATATCAAGATTCTTTACAGTAGGCTACTTTGGATAGGTTTTAGAACAAATAGAATAGCTCTTAATTAGGGTAGAATTCATTAATTTTATATAGCTAGCCTATAGTAATCAAATGCTAAGACCCCCCTGATCTAATTAGTAATATCTGGTCATATCGGAATCCTTACTATACCGGAATGAAAACCTCTGATTTTTTCATTCCGTAATGACCAGGTTTGACTGTAGTTTCACTAGAATCCTTCGATTCCTGCCCCAGATTCTCTTCCCAAAAATAACAACTTCAATCCTTACTTCTGGTGATATTGGAGGCGGGAAGGTGCAACGACAAGTGTCGATTAGATTGATCGTGATTTGGTCATGCGGAATTGATGCGCCGACTTTCTGTTTCCTTGATCCGATCGCGATCTGGTGACAGAATGAGAGGACTGTTTGGATTTCGTCCCGTTTGCATCTTGAAGTCATAGATGACAGACGCGATTAGCCATGTTGTATAAGCTTTTTTTCACATCATTAAAATCTATCCGAAGCCCTTGGTTCATCGATTGAAGTCGTCCGCTTCTGTTCTCGAGGAGCGTGTGGACCCAAATCGTTTAACACCAACTGTTTAATATTGTGCATTGCTATGTAACCTGAATGATCAAGTTAGTTCTGTGTCGACTTACAATCGTAGGCTAACTCCTACTCTTGGACGGAAAATGACTTCTGTGTTGCGAGGTTGGACATGGCTCAAAGCTTGATGGCTTGATGGCCTTTGAGAGATCTTGATGCACGTTTTCAGTCCTGGCATAGCTTTGTGGCCTCGAAAATCATGTTGCAGTGCACAGTAGTTTGATTTGAACACTCAACAGCAAAGGAAAGTCCAGAGCAGAGTCTTCCTTCTGTGTCCCGCCCGTGCTGTTAGTTGAGCTGAGTGGGGGCGAAATATAATGGCATTTTTTTTGTAGCCATCTGATATCTAAGGAGCTGAAATTAGGAGGGGAAGAGCTCTCTTATGCTACGGGGAAAAAAAAGGAAATACAGGCTATACCAGATTAGGCAATTCCAATCAACACGTGCCTTGCAGCGAGTCGGAATTGCAAAGTCTCCACATCTCAGTTGTGGCAGCTCAATCCTTATCGTACCCTCCGATTGTACCTGGTGATCTGAAAAGCTTCATATCATATGTAGGAGCTGGTAGCGCATATTTTGATTCATTGAATTTAGTAATGGGGCAGGCTTTGGCACCAAATGAGTGTGTAGTATAAAGCCCAACAGGCAGGAGACGCTTTTGCTCTGTCAGAGTGTCTTGGCCTCCTTAAAATTCGAAGATGTACAATCAGTCTTCTTCTACCGCTCTTGGCTTACTTTAGGTCAAGCAACTGTATCTACCTTCCCAAATGTCACTGCCTGTAGTGCTTTGAAAGCTGCTAAGTTTTCAAACTTTCAAATCCGTTTCACGACGCCCATCATCGCAGGAAGCAACTTTATCAGTGATGTCCCAGAGACCAGCTATAATGCCGCACAACTTGCCTCCCAGCTGCATGTCGAGTAGCAGCTGTAGTCAGACCTCGAATAGTTCTTCAGAAGGTTTGAAATCTGGCCTCCGAGTGAGGGAGCTAGAACTTCGAGGTCTTTGGCAACTGGGAACGGAGCATGGGCTGGAGTATCAAATTGCTAAGACATCATGACAGTTCTGAAGAAGGGTACGTATTGGGCCTTTCGTCGGAGAGCTAGTTCTGACCCCGATATATTGTGTAGAATTTGCCACTATGAGTACAGATACGGGCCATAATTCAACTCAGAATGATGCGACATAGACATGAAACGCAGAGGAGATGATTGATTTGTACGTACCTAACACCTCACTACCCTCTTTCTCAGTTATAACATGTTCAACGGCCATCGGGCCCTTCATCCCTTAACCGTAACAGCCATGGCGATTATCCCGCACTTCTATGGCATCACAGCAGCATATTCATATTACAGTGACTGCTCAACCGGCGGTGGACAAGATTGGAATGAAGTTCTGGTTATCCCTCTGACTTCGATGGTGTTCTTGTTGGAACGCCCGCGAACTGGATGACCCATCTCCCAGCGTGGGATATCAGAGTTGCGTTGGAGCAATTTCCAAATACGAAAGCAAGCTTCATTCCAGCCGCGATGTGGACTGTGGCCCAACAGGCTCTAGTGAAGCAATGTGATACGTTGGATGGAGTGGTGGATGGGTTGATCAGTGACCCTGGCAGGTGCAACTTCCATTCCGAAGTCCTTGCTTGTAACTCTACCACCACCAATTCATCGACTTGTCTCAGTCCTGCCAGATGGCCAATCTTCACCGCATTTACACACCTTGGTGGGAAGTGAATAACACTTTCGTCTACAATGGCTCCTTTCCCGGCGGCGAGCCTGGATGTTCTTTCTAGTTCAGTGGCGACAAACCTCAATTTAGAATGGATTTCTACAGAAATACTATCCTGAATGATACGAATTGGAATTACAGCGCCATTAACGGATTGACCATAGTTCTCGAGACGCCATTAATCAAGGCGCTATCAATGCTTACGATCCTCATCTACGACCATTTCAAAATCTTGAGGGAAATTTCTTGAGTATCACAGATACCAGGATCCTGTTATTTCTTCAGAAGCGAGTGGTACTTGGTATAACAGAGTTTATGAAATTTTACAGTGGGTTGGGAGAAACGCAGGAACTTGATAATTTCTATCGATTGTTTATGGTCCCGTGGATGAGACACTGCAGTGGTGGGGATGAAGGTATGTTCTTCTCAATCAATTTCAAAAGATGATAATGGCAGCTAATAATACCAAGCTTGGGTCCCGGATTCTGCCAGTCAATCTGGATATCCGTCCTGCCAAGAACGGCACTGAATATTCTTTGCTTTATTCTATGATCGACTGGGTTGAGAATTCGAATTCTTCAGGGCCGAGCAGACTAGTTGGAACAAAATATGAGGACGATCTACCAACTGAAGGAGTGCAGTTTACGAGACCGTTCTGCAGGTGGCCAATTATTCCAGTAAGTAGGAAAGGAAATGTGACTGTGGGGGGGAAATTGGAGCTGTCCGGAAGCAGGTGTGTATTGAGCGGATTTCAATAAAAACAAGGTCAAAAATTCCGAATTTTACGCATTAACTTTTCAGCCGGAATCCGGTATTCTCAAACAAACTTTACGTGTCTTTGAAATTATGTCGTTGATCCAGGGGAACAGCTGATCATCTGATTAACTGCCTCAAGAGCCTTGTTCCCAAAAAAGACTTGATCTCGACTCCAACCAGAACACATTTTTGAGTTTTGAGTGTATTCTGAAGCGTTGAAAAGGTATGTTCTGGGGCGTACCTGCCTTTCTCGGTCAAATGCTCTAACATCTCAATCAAGACTGGGACTCGTTTGATGACACCCTTTTGATGTCGCTCCCCAAAGAATGACCTGCCATTTCCTCATTCTCCAGCGGAACACTGGATATCGAAGACAATCTTCTCCCATGGCGATTTGCTATGTTGAAGTATTCCTGTGTTCCATTCTGTTATCTTCAATGAAGTCTCTGTTCTCCTTTGGAGCCGTATTCGATTTTCACCTTCTCCTCGGGAGAGGGCGTCGAGAAATAGAGATGATATCATCCTGTCAAGTTCCCTTCACGGATAATTGTGGACCCGATGAGCCGAAATCGGAGCTTTTCTCCAGCCTGGCTTTCAGTTGAGATTGAGGAACGAGCTTTGTCTAGCGGCGGGAGCGATTGAAGCCACACCTGTTCTGACAGCTCGATCCATGGAACCATTTCAATGGAACGCAAGCTGATTGCTTATAGATATCATAATCCCGCTACTCTCTGACCGGTACCTCTCCATGACGACCATTGGAGTCGCCCATTTGCCACAGGTCTGGATCTGGCCTTTTCGTAAACCCGGAACAGTGTCATGATGCATCTCAACCCTATCTCCAGATTTTCAACTAGACTGTGCTCCTTATGGAGGGACTTCCGCAATCGCCGACACTTGTCATAGGGCATCAGTTGACCTGTGACGCATTACCAGTTCAGATAAGAAATCCCAAAAATAACACAGTGCGACACCCCCAGCTTCGACATTCTGCTTCCATTTTTCGTTAACTTTTTCCACACCCCCTTTCCCGATCCCTTTCCCATCCCCTGGCTGCCGGCCACTCTCGACGGACAATTGCTCTTGTCTTTGTCTCTGGGCACTTACTCTTCTTACGAAGTTCAATAACCCACCAAAAAGACGTCTACTGGAAGCCAAATGGCACAAGCATCAGCAACGATGCACGATGAAGAGAAGGAGATCAGTCATGCCGAACGGATTTTCAATCGTGGAGACCCAGAAAGCCCACCTCAGTCGTCCGGAAACAGTCAAACAGGTATCAACAAAAAAGAGGAGCAACGTCGAGATCCATTCGCTGACGAGGATGGTGCTTCAGTGGCATGCGGAGATATCAAATTCAGATCATTGGAATGGTGGCAATGCAGCTTGGTCATGATCGCAGAAACAATTTCTTTGGGTATTCTATCCCTTCCATCGGTGCTGTCCACCGTCGGTCTCGTACCTGGCTTTATTCTCATTTTCGGGATGGGAATATTTGCGACGTATTCCGGATATGTAATTGGGCAATTCAAGGAACGCTATCCGGATATCCACAGCATGGCAGACGCTTTCGAGATTTTGTGCAAGCCGTTAGGCCTTCCGAGGGTTGGAAAAGAAATTGGCGGTGCAGCTCAGACTGCCTTTCTGATTTTTTCTATGGGAAGTCATATTTTGACTTGGATCATTTGCATGAATACGCTCACCGGCCATGCCACATGCAACATCGTATGGGGTGTTGTTGCATTGGTTGTGTTCTGGCTCTGTGATCTGCCTCGCACTTTGAAGAATATGTCCTACTGGTCAATTGCATGTGAGTACATCCCATTTCCAAGAATGGTTATACATTTTACTTATGAATGTGATAGCTTTTGCTAGTATTTTCACAGCAAGTAATCCCAGAGCAGTCCATTCCTATTGGTTCGATTCGACGAGTTCACTTCTACTTTGAAGAAAATATCTGTGATGTAGAGACTGATCTCAGGACTAATGAAACCACACTTCGGACTCTTCCTCCTTTATTGAGCAATGCTGACTCTTAAAATTTCATAGGCAGTTATCCTTACCATGATTGCCGTCGGTATCCAGAATCCAGGAACAGGTCCGAAACATTACACCCTTTGGCCATCACCAGATCATTCACTTGTTTTTTGGAAGGCGTTCCTCTCTGTCACTCACATTGTCTTCGCTTTCGGTACGTGGTTCGATCCTGAAATTTCTGAATATGCATTTCACTAACGATTTTCTTTCTCACAGCTGGTCATGTGGCATTTTTCTCCTTCATCAGCGAACTCAAGGATCCAAGAGACTTCCCCAAAGCCCTAGCTTTGCTACAAGTCTGTGACATCTCCATGTATATCGTCGTCGCTGTCGTTGTGTATCGGTACGGCGGGATCGGGGTCGCATCTCCTGCCCTCGGCGCTGCTGGGCCTGTGGTCAAGAAGATCGCCTTTGGAATTGCAATCCCTACGGTTCGTGATCCTCCCTCTTAATTTTGAACTTCATTTCTCTGATTTTTAAGCAGATCATTATCGCTGGCGTAATCTATGGCCATGTGGCTTCCAAATACGTTTTCATCCGTATGTTCGGCGCTAAGGCAATGGCAAAAAAGACCAAGAAGGCGTTCTTTACATGGGCTGCGATAACAGGAGTGCTTTGGATAATTGCCTGGATCATCGCACAGAGGTACGTCTCGTTCTATCTTAGCCCAAAATCTGACACTGATATCTTAAAGTATTCCCAATTTCAACGATTTCCTAGGCGTTGTTTCCAGCCTGTTTGCGAGTTGGTTCACATATGGAATTTCAGGCATTTTTTGGCTCTTCATCAACAAAGGCAAATGGTTTAGCACACCGTCCAAGACCTTTTTGACGCTCGTCAATTGGTTCTTGATTATTTTGGCCGCTGCTATTTGTGGCATTGGTCTGTATGCCAGTGGGATGGCTACTCATACATCTGATGGGAAGGGCGGTGCTTGGTCATGTAAGAGTGCCCCCGCTGAGTGATATGAGTTTCAAGGCGCTTCAAGGACGAAATTTGGGGTCCTGTTGTGAGACTTAAAATGATCGAAGTTGAACAAGTAAAAATAATCAGGCGGTAGAAAAGGGGGCAAGGCGTACAGAGTGCGGGATGAGAAAACGGGCGGAGTATATAGATGGGAGTTCTTGACACAGGGTATGATAGTGAGCGACGATGTTTGTATTGAGAAGAAATCTTCGTAAGAGAGTTACAACATAACGGCATTCGTCTAAGCAGTGGGCACATAGGCCGCCGACTTAGCATAGATACCTCTCGTTAATGCACTGCAAATTTGAAACTTCGTTCTTGCTAGTGTTCTGATCATGCTAAAAAGCCCATTCTGCGACCTACTACGCTTTTCTTTAGCCCCATTGACCCTCATTGAGGCTGAAGCCCTTTGACAGGAATCACATTACGTCCCGAGAGCGGATTAAAGACAGAAGAACCCGAGAATCGAGAAAATTCCAATAATGACATAGAATTATGATTAGATATCATGATGCAGAAAGAAAACGGGAGTCTCCTTGAGAGCTTGTCCAAGTTGGTATATTATTTCGACGCTAAGGTAGAGACACCGGTGTTGTTACAAAGTGACCCCTTTATTTTCGGCGATAAACAAGCTTTGTAGGTAAAGTGAATCTGATTTACTGTCTGACAGTTCAGGAGTGGAAGAAAAAGTTTATTTCCGACCAATAATTCTTGGTTTCGGGGAAGAGAGGGATTGAAGAGTGGACGGTTCATGATCACGTGGGAGGATGATGACTATGCGTCACGTAAAAGTTCATCGATAGGCTAAGGCTTTTCGTTTCTGAATTACTTAATTAGATATTTTCGTAACAGGCTAGTCTTGCTTGCGCTTTAAAATCAAGGGAAAGGAGGTGTAGGCACTTGTCAACAACCTACTTAATCACAGGAGCCAACAAAGATGAGCCCTTTTCCCCGAAGAACTTCAAGATACCCACACAAAGAAGGTCTAGGTAAAGAACTCGTAACACAATACCTCTCCTATCCAAGCATTGTCATGATAGCAGCAGTCCGCGACCCTTCCCACTCCAACACCATGCACTCACCTCTCACCCACACCACAAAACCAGTACACTCATAACCGTAAAACTTGAAAGCTCCATTCCCACTGATTTCTCCAGCACCATCAATACCCTGCAAGCCAAGTACACCATCTGCACCCTCGAGGAATCATCGCCGGTGCGGGCATCGCAAAGCTCTCCTTCAAAGACCTCGAGATCGCTGAGCTGCAAGAACACACTGACATAAACGCCCTGTCCGTCCTCCGACTTTTCCAAGCTGCTCGGCCATTATTGAAGAATTCGAAGAAGACTGGTGGGCCAAAGTTTGTGTTGATTGGAGCTTCAGCAGGAAGATTTGAGACGATGAGTCCGTTCCCGTTTCCAAATACGAGTTATTCGGTCAGTAAGTTGATGGCGCTGTGGTTGGTGTGGAAGATGCATTTGAAGGAGGAGTGGTTGCTTGCTTTTTCGATACCTCCTGGGTGAGTACCGTCTCCTACTTTCATCTGCTTGTGTAGAATATGATAACTGATATGTAGTAAAAAAAGGGTGCAGACGGACATGGAAATGAAGGCGCAAGAGCTGTAGGGATGGAGAAGGCGACTGTGACGATTGAGGATAGCATTAAGGGTTTTGTGAAAGCGATAAGAGAGCTTGGGTTGTGACTCCGAGGAAGAGATGCTTACTTGATATTGTAAATTGATAATGCTGAAATAGAGACGGGATTCGCCCTTTTTCATGACTTTGAAGGGAGTGTGATCCCGTTCTGGATGTGGTACTGTTGAAGTACGAAAAAGCCGTTACCTGTCGCTTGGAGAATTTTGAGAGAGGAGAATTTGCAGATAACTTCTTCCAATATGACTGAATGGTCTCGGGAAAATCCCTCTCCAATTTGAAGCCTTGTGGAAGTTTATCACATAACACCGCTTCCTCTCGGGGTCAATTGACCGTCACGGCACTCTCACCTTCGAATCACCCTCATTTCTAGCAATCTTATAATTTAAAATAAAATTTTTTCTACCACATCGCCACTCAAAGAGCTTTCTGGTTGAGTAGTTGGGCAACGGTCAACACCAGCGAACTCCTTGAAGATCCTGAACAGCCACTGCAGAAAAATGTGTACGTCGATTTTCTGAAAAGGAAATTGTCTGAGCACTAGCTTTCGAGATGAGCATTGGTCGAGCTGAACTCTTTTTCTTTTCTTTTCTTTTTGCTTCGCTTTGGTATCTTTTTTTGCTTCAAAGACCTTTTTGGTTTTTCAGGGAAGGTCGTTTACGAGTCAAGCGAAGACAGAAGCCGAAGTATAAGAGAAGCGAGCAACCCTGGAGTTTTCTGTTCGTGGAAGACAAGACAATCTATTCACTTTCGATGCTTCTTCCTCAGCGGCCGCATATTTCCAACCTTCCAGCTCATGGCGACACTCTTTAAAGAAAGGTATAATTTTAGTCTCCATAGTCTCCTTGATATGGGATAATTTGAACCTGGAGAGTTGTTGCCATTGGAGGAGGGAGTGTGAAAGGGGTAAGCATCCACTCGCCAGCGCGGAAAATCTTAATGCCGAAGCGATCGCCCAGCCGCTTTCTGACAAGAGGATTCAACACTTAGTAATCAGCAAATACAACTTTCACCTCTCGACGCAGTTGAAAATGAAGTATTCTATCAGATATCGACGATGGCGGCCTCAACAGGACGAGCTCGAAGAGAGAAAGACTGGCCTCCTCAGCGCGGTAAAACGCGTCGGGTACTCGCGTGCATACTTGTAGGAGAATCAAGACTCGATGCGACTTCGATACAAAGTCTTGGATCTTGTGCAAGATGCAAAAACTTGAGGTACATTTGGTCTTCATAGCTCTCTCCCGTCATCAATCCTTTCCAAGATCTGGGTTCGCAATGAGACGGCACGTGATTTCAGGCGAAGCCGGATCCTGAAGCCTTCCAACAAGAAGAGAATCTCTGCTAAAACTTTGTTCGGGAATTCTAGGATCGATTGCTCGCTGCGCACGGCAGCGGTGTTTCGTGTTGAAGAGCAAAAGCCTGATATGATATCACGTGATATAGATGCAACAACTGAACGATAGGTAAGGAATAGAGGTTATTTTCCATGATCAGAGGCTAATCAATCACTCAGGATATCAGAGCAAACGGAAATGTTAAAAAGCTTTTGGCGAACGCAGAGAGTACTCAAACGAGCCCAGTGTCTCCTAGACAGACAGGCGTGGCCGCGCGAACCGATCGTCGCGCCTTCAGCGTCCGAGAGGGATCACGACGACAATAATGCTCCAGATCAAGAAACCTAGTCAGCGCCTCTCATCATCATTCGGACGTCGATCGACGAATAGATGCCGGTCTAAGCCGTCTATTAAAAAGTTCGGCCAAAAACATTCTAATTGTTGGTAATATCTTGGATAGGTGGCACATGACCTTTTGAATATGTAAGGGATTTCAGTTTATGGGGTTTCATACTCTATTTGATATCAATCATCCTGACTATTGAAGTGCAGATTTTGGAGACGAACAGCATGTCAGCTCCAAGTTGAACGATGGGATGCCATGAATGGCAATGGTGATCTGCAAACCAGCTCTCCGTTTCTTTACGCGGTATGCCTCTTGCATGGCGGTCGACTTCCTAGATCAAGCATCGATAGCTCAATTCTCGAAGTCCTCTATGAGGCCGCTCGCTCAATGATGTTGCTGGCTAGTCCTCTGCCGTTGGCGTCCATACATGCTCTGATATTCATGTCTACCTGGGGAACCGCTCCTAAGGGAAACAAACCTGCCACGTACCAGTGAAGTAACTAATGAATAAATCCAGGGCACTGTAGAGTATATCGATAGTTGGCTTCTGAGCGGGTATTGTGTCCAGCATGCGACACTCAGCATCGGCTTCAATGAGATTAGGGCAAACGTTAAGGCGGGAAAATCAGCCTCAGAAGACCAGGCAGCGCTGAGATTATGGAACTGTATCTGTCTGAACCATCTTCAATAAGGCTTCCTGGATAATTTTGTCTCGAGGAACATCTTGTTGACATTCCAAACTCAAATTACCCGGTCGGAACAGGACAACCTTCGATCATTGCGGATGCATACTTGAACCAGTACCACTCGATTTTAAGTGCATGCGAGCCTACAAAAACCGATGAGATGATGGTTTCAGAGGTATTGCTCTTCTCGTCGCTAGAAAAGTTACTCGCTCGTCCCCAGGCGATGGAAGTGGACGGTTCGTGCAAAGAGCTTGAGGAATGGAACAGGAGATGGGCGCATGTTTTTCGTGAGTCTATTCGTACCAAATCCAGGCTACGTATATACTTTTCTTTGACCAGTCGTCAAAGATGGTCGAGCCCGCGCATACGATATGAATTACTGGTTTGCCTGCTTGGTCCTGGTATAACGATCACTGAAGCGGCTCGCTACATTCGAAGCAGGCTCTCCCAACGATACATCAAGTTTTCCGCCCTCGTTCGGAAATCCCTCATCGTCGCGACCATCAGAACCAGATTTTTCTACAAAGAGAGAGCAGTATGTTCAGTTGTGCCAAAAGTTTGCGACGAAAGTTCATCGGATATTCTCGAAGTTTCCCATTGAGACTATCGAAGAAGTTCCCGAATGGTTCTGGTTAGAAGTGGCATACTCTGTAATTGTGCTTACAGAGCACTTTGAAGAATTGAACTCGAAGGAGGAGACCTCTGATCTACTTTTGAAGATCGTCAACTGCACCAATTGTTCACTTTTGCGGATGCTGGTTCCGACCGCCGAAACAGTTATCAGGCCGCCAATACAGACACCACATCCGCCTTTAACGGCCATTGAAGGCCTCGAAGTCTATGGGCCTGGTCAAGCTGACCTTGAAAAATTCAACCACTGGAACTATCCAACTCTGGAAGACGTGTTCAGCGGGTCGTTCCTGATTAATCTCTGGTCGGATGGGATGAACTTTGATATTCCGATTACCTACGATCCAACATTTTGCGGAAACATACACTAAAGAACGGTTTCTCTCTAGGAGTGACCCAGACCGGTCCATCCCTTCAACAGGAGTCCACTATGATGAGACATATTTCCTTGTAGATGATGTGCTGAGGCCACTCGGCCCAGACCTTCCAAGTTCTCGTATGCCGGTATTTAATGTTGATCCTGAGTTGTGTCATCTGTGCCTCTAGGATTACGAGAATCACAATGTTTGGTACGTGCTGAGTCTCGAGGTCTCTATATATCCCCTTGGCTGCAGGCCGACTAAAATTCCTAGATTCTTTGTTATGCGTATATTTCAGGGAGGCGGAACAATTCTTACTTTGACCTTAACAAATAGCCGTCAAGTTGGTTCAGATTTAATCTCACATATATTCAGCGCTGCCAGACAGATGAGGACTGCTGCTAAGTTTATTTTTGATGTTGGTCACACGATCGCCATTCTCCTCTCTTCGCACGTTCTGAATACTAAGAGATATTCTGCGTATTAGGAATCAATCTTGACAAAATGTCTTCAGTTCCACTAGTAAGAAAGTAGCTGTAGTTACTAGAGCAAACAAAAGCATCGGCCTCGCCATCGCAAAATCACTACCAAGCAAACACCTGAATATCACATTCTGCTTGGAAGTCGCGACATCGAGCTCGGAAACGCAGCCGCTTCGAGCCTTCAGGAATATGGTAATTTGGTAGAAGCTATTGCGCTTGATGTATCCAACAACTCCAGTATTCACGCAGCAGTCGATTTTGTCACTTCCAAAATTCGGAAAACTCGAAGTTCTAATCGACAATGCCGGAATCTCAAGTGACAACGACAACACACTCTCACTCCGAGACAAATTCGCAACGACATGTAACGTCAACAACGTCTTCGGAGCCGCTGTCGTTACTAAAGCCTTTCTGCATCTTCTATCCAAGTCCCCATCTCTAGGACTTTTTTCGTTTCCTCGAATCTCGATCCTTGAGCCTGAAAGAGGAGTACAAAGGAATGATGGCAAGCATGGAGGCAATTGGCGTAAGGTTATCTGGTCGGACAAAGCTACATTTGAGGTTAGGAAGTGTAGGAGGATCTGGACCACACACTGGGTAGACGAGAAATGCTGTACAGGTTGCATGCAGTCGGTTTATAGGTCTGGAAGGTTCTCGGTCATGATTTGGGGGGAATTGGGTGACTATAAGCCGGAATTAGTCTTCTTAGAGAAGCTTCCTAACTGTAAGGGAATTTGCTCTAAGGCGTACCTTCAGCAAGTCTTACAACATATTGTTTTCCTGTAGTTTGACCTACTAGGTCTAGAGTATATCTTTATAGAGTACGGGTCCAAGTTGCACACAGGGAATGCTCGACTCTCTAGACTGTAGCATGGAATCAGGCGTTTTTCTTGACCTCTTCTTCACCAGATCTAAACCAATAGAGAAGATCTAGCGCTAGGTAAAGAAGGCCTAAAGGAATTGCCTTATGTGCCGAAAAATAGGGAAGATATGTGTAGGGAGTTGTAGAAGCTTTGAGATCAGGTTGACCCATGTGGCTTTCGGCACTATCCAGAGCAATTGACTTGCAAAATTAAGGATGTAATTGAAGTAAGAGAATTAGCCATTATTAATTAATTTATACCTTCAATTTGAGCTTTAAATAATTACTATTTGAATTGTAGTAGTTTATTTTAATAGAAGTGTCAAAAATCATAGTCTTGCTTAAGCGGGCGGGTAGTAATGACCCCAGCTCTTACTTGTACCTGGCGCGCGATCTGCTTCTCTGTTTCTTTGCTGCTATCGAACGTAAGAGTATGACCATCACGCATTTGCTTACAGATGCCTTCAGTATAGTGTATCTTCTGAGTGATCTTAAAAAACGAATCTTGAGGTCTTGCAAATCGAGGAGGCAAGTGAATTTGAAACATTTCACGTGATATTTCAGGTCGTCTCAGCGCGGACCTCAAATTCACCGAGCATGACAGGCTCTTTAGGAGTTTCCGAGTTTCCGACGAAGATATTCTTCGATATCGAGGAACTGTCTCATTTGGCTCTCAATTGCTCCCAGAATCTTGGCAACTCGTTTACATATTCATATTCACGAACACCAAAGCTCTTCTACCGCAATGTCCCTCCTCCAAGCCCTCACATCGCCTGATCCCCTCGCACTCTCTCTCGCCGCCTTCATCCTCCTCATAACAAACCTCGCAGTCCGCATCCACACTCCACCAAATCCCAACCCCACGGCATCCCAAGTAACCGACCGCGTTGGACTTCTAGCGAGTCCTTCCAACCTCTTCATACGCCAAGCCGTTGTCTACGCAGTCGGCGTCTACCATACCATTCTCTGCTTAACCTACCCATCACCCCCCTCAGGCATTTGTCCTAGACCGAATAACTTGTCTCCTCAACTCTTCACTTGGAGCGCTCGTACGATTGTCTGCATCCTCCTGGTTTTGGTGGCTGCGCCAATCAGGTTAATGACCTTCACGGAGCTTGGCCCAAACTTTACTTTCCGTATCGCTCCACCCAGGAAACTAATTACAACCGGTCTTTATAGCTGGGTACAACATCCATCGTATACTTGTAACGTCACAGTTACTCTTGTAATCATGAATTTGTTCCTAAGACGAGACGGCGTGGCGGCGTGCTGGTTGCCGAAAACGATCGCTAATGGGGAGAGATTTGGGGCGGCTTTGACCACCGGGGCTTGGGCAATGAGGGTTATTCTTTTTTATATGCTCTCAGTCAGGGTTAGTGATGAGGAATCTATGCTGAAAAAGACGTTCGGGAAGGAATGGGAAGTTTATCATGCGAAGACGAAGAGATTCATTCCTGGTACCTTTTGAGTGAGGGAGTGTAATAGGGAAGTTCAACCTTCTCTATCCTGCCGAAACTTGGCATCTTGATACATTTCATTAATGGGACAACTAGATCCTCATTTTGTATTGCAGTCCATCACCACTCACCACAATCAATTTATCTGAATTGTCCTCCCGTTTGACCATCACCGTCTTCGGCCTGTGGGAATGGAGTGCGGTGGCACGCCGCCAAGCTCTCGCTACAAGAACCTTTATAAAATCAAATAAGAAATCTTTCTGTCGGATAAGACGAAGTGCAAGTAGTAGTACACGTTTACTCAACCCGCGTTGCATGTGGATTTTCAATATCGCGAGGTTTTGGCGATTTGCCGAGCTCCTTCTCATTTATTCGCTTTTGGTGAACTTTGCCATCGGGATCGAGGGCATCGGGATCAGGGACTCCTGGTTCTGCCGAACGAGGAAGGAAAAGGGGGTACTAGCGGCGAACCAAAAGTTTTAGCGCAAGTATACCTCTCTTACCCTCTTTGGATTCGAATATCTCGCGCGTCGCAGATTTCCTGAACTTCTCATCATTCCAGCCGTAGAGGATCCTGGCAAGCAAGATGTGAGATTAACGCAGCACATCCATTTCACATTTCCTGGGATTTTGAAGTCCGTGGGCTGATCGCGATGGTCTAAAAATGCAGCAGATTTGTTCGACATATATCCAGGTCTGAAACATCTCCCAGCGCAAGCAGAGCAACTGCAAAGTTCAATATGTACAAGAGGCATTTCGCGCCTAAACAATTATTCCAAATTAACAATGCAGATTTTCCCACCATGTTCATGAAATCAGTACCCCACATCGACTCCTCGCATCAATATTCCTCCGCATTCATCACATTCCTTCTCTCACTCAACGAATCTACGTCAGCGTCGGGATAGTCCACAAGTAGTAGCTCGCAAAATTCACGTTCTGATCTGAGGTTTGAATGCCAGCTGTACTCGCCGTCCCATTCCTCAAGTACTTGTCCACGAACGCATTCAACTGACTCTGCTGTGAAGCAGGGAAATCAGAGGGGGTATGAGGAGTTGTGAGCCCAAAACTTTAGCTGTCTACTTCTGATTTGCAGGCAAAGACAGATTTCCCACCATCCCACGTCAACCGCTTCCTGATTTTCACCTTCAAGAGATTCGAACTTAGCTGAATAAATATATCACTATTCCCTTCCCGCTTAGTTAAAATGGTCGATGGCGCAAAAAGTAGCGATTCACCAGGGCGAAGGGTGACAATCCGTCCGAAGAGATTTTCTAGTCCAGCCTTGTCCGTCTCTGCAATCGAGACATGCTTTCGAACGACGTCAAACCACTCTGGGCTCGAGAAACGATGGATGATGATAATAGAGCAGAGATCTATAAGGCGTGGAGATATGGTAGGTTCTTGTGTTGATATTATGACTCGTGCTCCGTAGTGACGTTGTAGCCGTATCACTGTCAGGAGTCTTTCTGTTAGGGCTTTAGCGGCTGGTGTGTTCGTCATATACTGTATGTATGTATGTATGAGCAGCTATTTATAAGATTCGGCTCATCAGATGCAAGGTACCTTGTGGGCCTCGTCTACGGCAATAAGCTTCCCCACAGTAGGATTTGATTCCAAGTATATACCGATGCAAATATTGAATAAAACACAGGCTGTGTTCGTATCGACGAAAGGACAGGACAAGTCGACGATGGTGATACTTCCAGCTTCAAAGCTATAGTCCACAGCCGAATCATCTAAGTCTAGGAATGATTCCAGCAGGTCGAGTCTTTGTTGGAGCGGACCCTTTTGGGTCGGAGTGAGATCACAGGCTTCTATAGCTTCTTTAAATTTCTGGTAGCTGAATTCTCCTTGCGACGTTGTCGCAATCTCTCGTAGTATCCTGGCGATTTGGCCTATGTATAGCGGTGGGGCCTCGGTCTGGTCTACAGACATCAGAGTTAACATTGAGCTAACATTCAAGTGCTTGGTTTTCAACTTGAATGGTCGAATATTTACACCTGGGATATACGAATAGGAGCTATGTAGGTCGTGGTAGTTCGATGGAGAAACCATTATGTGGATAGATGATACGCCAGTGCATTCACGGAAATTTGGATGATGATATGCGAGGAAGGCCGCTTCGCAAGGTTGGAAGCTTGACCGTGACGTATACTGACAAAAATGTAAGACCAAGACACTTAGAGGCTGTTGAAGTACGCCTAGGATAGGAGCTTTAATAAGGCTGTTTTCTAAATCATGATTAGCAAGATTCTATAAATAGATATGCTTGTGTATTTACCGAGGAGACATGATATTGTATGCGAGTTCCCACTCCCTTGTAGGCCACAGATAAATGCCGAAAATGGCACATTTGTATTAAGGAAGAGCCTAGGATCCTTGTTTGTGGTTACAGGTGATTCTTCCGTAGGGCAGATGCTCCCTAAGAGTCCATACTGTGGTAACAGCCTCGAATCATAACGCCTTAGTGCTTCAGTTGAAAAGATGACAGCATTCCTAATATCACTATCATCCAGCCAAGGTAGGCATGAGCTCTCAGCGTAGCTAGACAAATCCAACAGGCAACGCTGATGCTCTAGATTTGGTATCCTCGGGTTGCGATCACTTTCGGAAAGGCCATTAACGCCTAATGGCCTTCTAGTATCGTCGATGAGTTCTTTACACGGTTAGTATATTCTGTCTAATACCAAGATGACCGTTAATATACCTAGCATTTTGGTATTAAAAGGCACTTGATTATGGTTACTAGCATTGGCCTTTGGATTTGGTGGCTGGGCTCCAAGTTTAGTAGTTGAGTTGCCGGCTGTTGAAGTACTAGCATTGACCTCTGGATTCGATGGTTGGAGTGGGGTCTTGGCCGTTGTGCTACTACTTGTCGCTTTTGAAGTTTGTCGTGGTTTGGCTTCTGAGCTATTGAGTTTAGGTTTTGGATTAGGTGACCGGGTTGAAATGGCCGTAGGGAGATATGCCTTTCTGATAGAAGCGTACGTGGGTAAAATAATTTATAATGACGAATAAGAAGACGCACTCATTAACGAGTCGTCGAATCTCAGCTAGGTTTTTCTTCCAAGACTTTTGATCAAGAGTTTGAGCGTCTTCAGTACTCCCATAAATGCCGATCAATTTATCTATAAAGCGATCCTCCCCGATGAAATTACCTTCCTTGTCAGTCTCAACGGTCCGGTACTTCTCCTGCACCCATTCCTGAAGGCTCTGAGAGGCGACATTGTTTTGATGGGAATATGAGGCAAGAAGCGCGATGTATAGGAATCGGTAGTCCGATCAGGAAAGGGTGAAGATCGATGGGAAGTTAGCTGCCGCTGTCAAACTACGCGACGTGCCAATTGGACTAGATTATGTCAGACTTGACGGGACGACACGTTGCGTCTTTGACACGTCACAAAGCGCTCAGGGCTTCGTTAAAATCGGAAATTTTGAATCATATGATATATCCAAAATAGCCCGCTGTAACTCTTGCCTTTCGTGTCTACCTTTCCCTGGGAAATTTTTGGGAGATTACGGCTCAAATTACCAATCATTCTGATAAATTGGTAGTGGAAGAGTTACTGTTCTAAGACTGTAACTACAGATGCTTATATACATCTACAAGTAATGAGCAGCTATAGGCAACAGTGTATGTAGAAATGTCAACCATTATGTGATAGTCCCGTGACTCATGATGCCGAGGTGGTCAGAGGAGCATACTATATTCTAACACTTTGCTTTCCTTCCGAAGGTCACGAGGAAATCCTAGATCTTTCCAAGATCCTACAAAATCTGGCTCCAATCAAGTTCAACTATCCAGGACACCTTTGAGCAGTTCGGGCGAGGCTAGTGTGGTGGAAAACTGATATTTGGGTAGCCGCAAATAGCAACAGAATACGGAGGACGCCACCAAAAGTCATGCGCATACAGGGTATTTAGGCGTCTTGAAGCCTGAAGCAGCCTGAGGTGACCGAAAGCCACGCTGTAGTCTAGGCAATGCTCCCTGTAAGAGCCCCTGTAGCATTTTGGAAGCGACTAGACAAGAGACTGTTTGTCTAAGAATTTACAGGGCTTTTCAGGCCGTGCACGCTAAAACTACAGGGCCTTTCAGGCTGTGATTGGCTGAACACCCTGTATTCGCCTGACTTTTGGTGCCGTCCTCCATATCACACGCTAAATCTTAGGATAGAGAAAATCTGTTTCTGTTCGGGAAAAGGTGAGAGGGCAGCAGAAAAATCAGTCAAAGATTCTTTTAGAGCCAATTTTGGATCCCCGTCAGCCAGAGCCGCACCTCCCAACTTTACTGAACTTCACAAATTCAAATCTTATTGTATACGAACACATAGTATTAATCTATTAACTACCTATTCAATTCCTCAGAGGAGTTGTAAAGCACTGGGTCTAGCTTATACACTAAGGTAATTGTGAGATATAATAAGATAGATTGCAAGCTATTAGCTAGTGAGTTCCTAGTAAGGAGTTACAGAGACTAATCGCTAAAGAATTGCATCTACAGCGGTCAGTTAAAGCTTTATGTACAGGATCCCAAATGCCTCGGCTATTTATCATACGACGTAATTCCATGTGATGTGCTCCCACGTGACCGTTCCTTGCAGCAGTAGTGATTTAGTGAATGAAGTAGTAGTCGTATTGAAATAAGGTCCTTGAGCACTTGTATATTATTCTAGAAAATAACTTAAGCTAGCCCTTCTCCAAGTAATGTCAACAGCTCTTACTTGTACTCTATTCCTAGCTGCTAGCCTTATATAAGCTAAGATTGGCATTCCCAACCCCTTTAGAGGTTGCTAAGGTCTAGATCTCCAGCTTCCAGGTTACTTTATACCCTATAGTCCTCTAGTTTAGGGCTTTCACAGGTCTAGATCAACCCCTTTAAGTCCCTGCAAGCCTAGACTACTCCTTCAAGGTCTAGGCCTTATTCTAGTCCTTCAAGGCTTCTAATCTTCAGGGCTTCTCTACAAGTCTAGATCAACCCCTTACCTAATATTTCGCCCTGTTTGCAAGAGCTTTTTGGACCTTTTCCGACTGCGCCGGGGAGTACTCGGCAGCCGCGATTCTATATCCGGTCTCCAAAAGGGATAGATCGCGAATGCTAAGGAGTCCTTGTACTCCTATTACACTATAAAAAGAATAAAGAATGACTACAATTAATATATTAAGTATATCAGGAAGTATTATTGTTATCCACCTGCAATCTTATTTCGGTTCTCCCTCCCCCCCCCCGCGGGCCCCTTCTCCCAACTAATCCCTGTTGCTCCCTCTAGGTGTTACATTTACACGCGAAGGGATAAAGCTCGCAGCACAACACGAAATCGATACGATAACAATCAAAGGGCCAGAGAAGTCAATTAGTCTTGAAATAACCAAGCGCGAACGAGGGAAAGCTTTGAATTTAGTTGGGGATAGGAGGAGTGGCCCACAGCTATTTAGTCCGGCATGAATATTACGCGCAATCGGGTTCAATGCTACAGAGCAGAATATAATTGAGCAAGACAAGCAAAATAAAGCGACTGAAAGAGGGAGAGAAGGCTGCGAAGAGGCAGGAAGGAGGCTTTGCAACGTCATTTGGCAAAGAAGAGAGAGCCCGAATTGCTGCCCGAAATCGAGCTGAAAAGGAAGCGCGAAAGCGAGCTAGGAATACAGCCAAAACACTCCAAGTAACAACTCCGAAGACAATTCATACTACTCGCACAGCTAAATCGACTACTTCAAAGTCTACAGATCCATTTAAGGTTCTAAAGTAGTACACAAGGCAGCAGTAGCTAAAACTATTACTTCGAGCGGCCGGGCGTCGAAAACACCAAAACAATATGAAGGCTGGCAAATTCTCTCAAATAATACTGTAAATAGTCGTCGCATATTCTGTGTCGAATCTTAATATTATAGGAGTCTTGGTTGTTGAATAATATCAATATTTCGTAGTCATAGATTTGGCTGGAAAAGCGTTCACGTGTCCGGGGTGTTGCCGTGTTCGGGCGTGGGGCACCAGTGGGTGTCAGAATTCGTGACGCACTAACAAAACTCCCGCACACTTTGGATGAATAGCAACACAGCAACAACTATTCAAAACCTCTTGTAATCTGACAGCAAGCAATTTAAGCTTCTTCTTAAGCATCTCACAACCTTTTGGATGATATAATTCTTGTTAATTTAATATACTAATGAAAGCGACGACTGATTTTTGCAGAAGCGATTTTTGGTGGTCAGTGCGTCACGAATTCTGACACCCACTGGTGGGGTAATCGAGTAGATTACGTTACCTAATTTACACCCCCTCCTTACCTTCCACTCTTGACTACAATTTGCCTCTTTTCAGAAGATATCCCTCTACCACATTTGTATTACTCTACTTTGGGTTTCGACAATATAGCAGAGAGAGATTGTTTGACGAAGAGCGTTGTCAGAGACTGTCATTCGTGCCAGCAGCAAGCGACGCTCATGGCATAGAGTAAACCTTGTGGATTGCTACAACTCTCGAGATGGGCGTCTCATTCGAAGATCTACCGTCCACTGCCCTACTTCGCGTTTGCGACTATCTTGATCGCAATCATACGTCAAGCCTTGTTGCATTCGCACGCGCCAGCAAGTCATGCTATTCTGCCGCGACATTTCTCCTACTCCGGACTCTGAGGTTCTCCACGCGCAGTAATTTTGCCGAAGATGTCCAACAATGTCATGATATGCTGCAGCGCGCTTCTGGCTTCGGATGTGTACGTCGACTGATTGTAGATGGCCCGTGGCCTCAGGACAGCAGCAACGAGCCCGGTCCTCGAAATCAAAGGCCCTCCGTCAAGCTTTCAGCTGAAGAGCGTGGTTACGACAAACGTCTTTTTGATGAGACCGAGCGGTCCGATGATCATGTCTTCCACGCAGACAACACGCCCGCCACGACCGTCTACGAGACCAACGATGAATGGAAACCGCTGGCCAGTCTTGTCAAACAGTTGCCTTCGCTGATGGACCTGATATATGGATGCAACAGCCAGTTTCCACCTTGTCTGCTTGAGGTTTTGCATCAACATCTACCCCAGTGCAGACTTCATATTAATACCTTCAAACTTCGCAGTCTCAACGCCCCTTCAACGGATCCGTATGAAGTCGTCCTTGCGACGTCGCCGTGTCTGTACAGCATCCGAGTCCAATGTGACACGCAATATGGTTTTATTACCGAGGAAGTCCAGAACTTCAATTATGAAGCGGTCCAGAGTCTAGTAGCTCGCTTGGCACCTAATTTAAAGGAGCTTCACATATTCCATGCCTTAGCGGGAGCTACTTTAAGGGTGTTTCCTCCTTGTGAGCCATGGAAGGGCTTCACGCCCGCTAGCGAAGTGCAAAGTTCTTCACATATTTTGGGTTCTTTGCGATGTCTTGGGATAGCGGTTGGTGACAATCTGATCGGTGCACAGCTCATCAAAACCTGGGAAGCGCATACCGACTTTTCGGTCTTGGAAATGCTATATTTGAAGTCACACATTGATCTAGATGCGCTAGAATGTTTGGCAGCAAGTTCTAGCTTTCCCTCGCTACGAGAATTGGTCTTGAGACTCGCAAACAGTCAAATGGGACAGCCACAAACGAGGGAATTCTACGATATTGCGCGCCGCTTTCTTTGCGGATTGCCACCTCTATCGAGTCTTCAACTCACTGGCGAACTCTATCGTCGTCTTAGTATGGATTCAGTTCTTGAGCATCATGGAGTTGCATTGCGACAGCTGGAACTATCGCCAACGGCAGTAGACAAACTCTTGCCAGAAGAAATCGCGAAGATCGGAGTGCAATGCCCTCTGCTAGAAGACCTAAGTCTCATACTCGGTCGCTCCAAAGGTGATGCCACCGAAGTAGCATGCTACAAAGCGCTGGGTTCCATTCGGAAGCTACAATACATATCACTTGTTTTAGATGCGTCGAATCGTGCTCTCCTCTCGGAAGATGCACTTGCTGGTTTTGACGACGACGATGATGATGCCGAATGGCCTGAGACACCAAATGACCCCTCTTTTGACGACTTTGATCAAGAATTCTTCAAGAGGAGTTACTTTGCGTGGCGAGATCCACGCAATGGTCATATACGTGACGCATTTATCAATAGTGCCATGGATGAGACGCTCGCTCGCGCCATCTTCTGGAAAATCTCGTCAGGTAAACCTGCCGGGTCGTTGCCTCTGGAGAAGCTACGGATACGGGTCAGAGGAGGAGGAGATTTTGGAAATAACATTTCTGTGGAAAGTGTCTCTATGGTTGTTGCTAACCTGGCACGTTCCTGGCTATGCGAAAGGAGCCAAAGAGATGATTGTCGCAATGAGCTAATTACGACGGAGCTGGAGCGGCGAGATCGACAAACACAGGAAGCTCAGATGTCGCCAGCTGTTGAACAGATCTTTCGTAGACTTTGGCCTGCTTCGCAAAACACTGATGGCGATTGGAGGGATGAGTGGACTAGCTTGCCGCTACAAACAATCGACACTTCATGAAGTGCAGTGCCCACTTCAGCATTCAAATAATGACTGATACCTCTTGGTGCTTTTCGAATACATCTTGCTGCATGTCAGATCTGTGCTATATATTCTAATTTCTTCGATATGTGATGATCCATAAAGTAGATGGACTTTCATCCCCGCCCGAGGGGAAGGTAGGGCCAAGAGGAGCGGCTGTGTTCAGCAATACGAACGAAACATGTTTCAATTGATGCGTATGGTAATGGTGCATCGCGTGTTCAAGTGGAACTTCTCTACGGGGCATTATAGGAAATCATGCAGATATTGTTACGGGCTTGGTTTGAAGCCGGTGTCGAGCCTCTGAGCGATTCGCATGGCATTTTGTTGCCATGAATCATGGACAGTTCACATAGTGTGTTTCAACATGAAGGGCACATTGGAATATTGTTATCGAATGCATTGAAGTTATCCAAAAACTTGCCCTGAATATTGTATGGCCAGCGCATCTATTGAGAGCTATCAAATCTTGGCCGCTGAATCTAAAGTATGACCGAACCCAATCTGCTGATCGGTGTCCGAGCCCGGCAAGGCCCATAAATGAAGTGGATTTCAAGATACTCAATTGGCGTAGTAGAATTCTTCCATGAAAGCCTAAACAAATTAGTGCCATCGAATCTACCGATGTATTAGTTTCCACACATACGGAAAATTAAGGACGTGGCGTACTTACTGGAGGAGCGCCTGCCCTCGCTCGCTGGTATTGATATTGTTGGCGTCCGGACTATCATTCATCTGCGTAAGCATGGCTTCTTATAAAGAGAGGGGAGGGATTCAATGCACGAGGCTGCAGTAGCTGAGACATCATGAAGGCCTACAGCTCGCTGAGTCTAGACGCTGTTTTCTAGGTAGCATTCGTACCCAATTATCCGCTGAAAGATAGCAATCCGGGAAAAAGGAAAAATGGAAAGGTTGCCTACCCCTCATACTGTCCAGTGGTAGGGTTTCGGCGGTAATTCAATGGCTGGTAATCCTTATACGAGACGCCCGCGCCGGCCATCCCTGGCATGTTCTTGATAGTCGACACGATCATTGCTGTCTTCTGCGCGTACCTCCGCTCCCACACACCTCGCCTCACGTTGAAATCTTTGGGAGTCATGATGAAGATCATCGTGTTGTCGCCGGGCTGGTTAAATAAATTGGGGTCGAAGGTAGGTCCCTGTGTGTTGGGATCTCGCGTGCCCGTGACACCATCGAGAGATTGTATTACCTTATTCTGCCAATTCTGGAGTTCGACACTTCCGGGAGCGATGTTGTCATTGCCCATAGTTGTGTAAGTCTCCCAGTAGTGTGCCTGTTTCAACCCTATCAGGCAATATTACTTTGACGGAGCAGAGCATGCAAACTCACCATGTAGGCGCCTCCGTTGCTAATGACCGCCAGTACCGTGCAGCCATGCAACCCGGCGCCGACCCACTGAAACGATTGGCCAATTGTGGAAAACTGCGCTTGTTCTGAAACAATTCCCTCGTTCACGCCAGTCACCAACCCCGTGTTCCAGGTGAAAGTGTTGTCAGGAGGGGGGTTGCGCCATTGACCGGCAAGATAAGCCGAAATTCTGGCTTTGTTCCAGCGCTCGGAGATGGCGAAGGCTCTCTTTTCGAGGCTGCGACGGGCGCGGATACGTTCGTACTCGTCCTGGGATACGATAGCCCAGTCACTCACAGTCTCGTTGAAGATTCTGTACGGATTATCTGGGTGGCCTATCGGAAGGAAGTCGCGCTTTCGTTGAGAGCCGCACGAGGTGCCACAAGTCTCCATATCACAGGCATATTCACAAGTAGCGCCATCGTATTGTCGTGTGAGAAGATTAAATACATCGTGTTCCGGAGAAGGCGATGTCAGTTCGTTTCTGCATCGTGCTTAGTTTCCAGTCATTGAGAACTCGATCTTGCTCATACCTCAATAATATCTCAGCCACGGCAAGCGTGCCTAGTAGAGAGAACAGCAGGACCTGCGTCCAGGGGAGAATAGACAACATGATGAACTACAGACTCGAGAATGAGGGGAAAGGAAGCTTTCTCAGTCGCCTGGAATCTCGTGAAGAAGACTGAGCTTGACATGATAAGTGCCGAGACAGCTGAGAAATTCCATTTGATATCCTTCGCACAGCAGAACTTGGGTGATGGGTATCCGTGCTGAGCATTGAGATCCCGCTCTTGCTGTGCCACGGGTCAACCTAGGCCATCACCGCAGACATGGATATGTACTATGGTGGGGAAATCGGTCACGCTGATCGCTTAGCTGGATGTCACGTGCCAGCCGGGCATATTTTGTCTTTTGCAGCTGGACCTGTACATAGACACCTACATATACATCGCAATCGTACAACTTGTTTTCTAATGCATTTTTATAGTGCGTTTGAGCACATAACCTTCGTTTTATATCGTTTTTGTTTTATCCCTCACTAAGAGCACGTGCGATATATAGTGCAATCGGGACGCGCTTATACTTACATTTCACCCCTTCTATATTAGTAACCTACGTAAGGAAGCCTTTTTCATAGTCAAGTAAAGGTATTTATATTCTTAAGTAAGGGATATTTACTTTATTTGCTTTAGTTTTAATACTTTTAAGTTATATAAAATAATTTAAAGGATAATTATTTTAGGATTATTATAGAGTTATTATATATTTTAGAATAAAGCGCTATTATATAAGAGGGCTTAGTCTACCTTAAAGGAATTAAGTTTATTAAATTAGATTATTTTATATTTTAAATATAGTTTAAGGTTTATAATATAAATTATAAGTATTATAGATAAAGAGTTAGAATAGTTTTAATTATAAGTATCACTTACTAAAGTCTAAGTAGATTATAAGTAATAACTAATTTTATAAGAAAAAGAGTAAAAGTAAATAAAATTATAATAAAATCTATAGCTTTACTTAAAATAAAGGTCTAATCTTAAGAGAACTTAAGTAGTATAATAAAAGAAAGAAGAAGAAGTTAAGAGGGCCTTCTAAG
>NXFV01000239.1:0-22130 GCA_002803225.1 Gamarada debralockiae | reverse complement strand
ATTGTGAGGCTGCTGCTTGAGAAGGGGGCCGACGTCAATATCCAAGGAGGCCACTACGGCAATGCACTGCAGGCCGCCTCATTTTGTGGGCGCTTAGAGATCGCGAAGCTGCTGTTTGAGAAGGGGGCCGACGTCAACGCCCAAGGGGGCCACTATGGCACTGCGCTACAGGCCGCCTCCATTGAAATGGATGTGGCAACAGTGAGGCTCCTCCTCGAGAAAGGGGCTAACGTCAATGCCCAAGGAGGCCACTACGGCAATGCGCTGCAGGCCGCCTCATGTTGTGGGCGCTTAGAGATCGCGAGGCTGCTGCTCGAGAAGGGGGCCGACATCAACGCCCAAGGGGGCCACTATGGCACTGCGCTACAGGCCGCCTCTATTGAAAAGGACGCGGCAACAATGAGGCTACTCCTCAAGAAAGGGGCTAACGTCAATGTCCAAGGAGGCAAGTACGGCAACGCGCTGCAGGCAGCTTCCGTTTTTGGGCACGAGGAGATCGTGAGGCTGCTGCTCGAGAAGGGGGCCGATGTCAATGCCCAAGGAGGTGAGTACGGCAACGCGCTGCAGGCGGCCTCATATAGAGGGCGCGCGGAGATCACGAGACTGCTGCTTGAGAAGGGGGCTTTGCAACCTTAACAATACTGCCACGGATCCTACCCACCACCGTATTACTTAAACGCTTTATATAGTATGTCCTAGCGCGATTTCTATTTCTCAAATATTTGTCAATAATAGCAATTTATTATTCCGTTGTGTTCCGTGAGCTTCCATTTAATTTGTAATTCGCTTTAACTAAAACTCACCTTTGCAGCGCATGTGTTGCATACGAATATTCATCTAGAAAGTCACTCTCAGAAGGAGAATATTACTGAGATTGCTGACTGTGAGCAACTTGCCAACGGCGCTGAACACGCGCTGGACATAGAGGAGTGAGCATGAGCGGATGAAGCAGGCCAGTCGCTGATCTTGTATTAGTTTAGCTTAAACCAGAGTAGCCCATAGAAATACTCACAATTCGTCTTCATTTTCTCGCTCATTCTTCCTCAATTGAATGCGATGGTAAGACTCGCCTGAGGAGGGTCCTCGTCTTCATCTTTTACGAGGCAGAACATCAAGTCCCGAGACAAGTTAGTAGAGGTTGGTAGGAGATGAATATAAGATATACCTTATACAAAAGAGCCTTGTTACTGTTACGGTATGCGTCGGACACTACAACAGCACCAGCTCTGGCCGCTGTATATGCGAATATTAAGAGGTAAAGGACCGTTTGAGTACGAAAGCGAATAAATCGCCGACAGCGAAAGCGGTCTAGGCTACGAGAATTACTGCACCTACTCACCTGCAAATTACAGATCTTTTCTTGGAACTGGACTGCGGTAATCGAGGGACATACAAAGGATTCTGGGATGGTATCCGAGAATGCCACTCCTCTTGAAAGAGCGGCGTCGTACCATTTCTCGAGCCGTGCGAATGATGGTTGCTCGTCCACCGGATGGTGCTCTTGATACTGCCTAAGAACAGCCAGGCCTTACATTGATTTTCACAACTGAGATTGGCCATTCTTCTTCTTCACTGAGGTCAACCTCCTTGCAAAAAATAATAGTACCACCTCGAACTCTCGCTTCTTGCATTCCCGGCTAGTTCTTCTCAGCGATATGAACGAAAGACATGCATGCTCAAAGCAACAATGCTTCCAACGACCATGATCAAGTAATTAACGGACACACTCCAACGATCCAGATATAAACCCCACCATTCTGTCCTCCAACTAGGAAGAGAAGGAGCATGGGGCCGGAAAGCCTGCAAAACTGCCAGTGTCAACAAGATAACGGCCTGCAATGCCAAGGACAAGATACTATGCCCTCAGCTCTAGGTCTAGCCCAAGCATCCCGAACTTGCACGGCGCAAAGTCCCATCACAAGGAGAAACCTCAGCAAGATACAGAGCCAATGAAATATGTCCATAGCCATGTTCTGAAGCAATGGGTCTCCAATACCCCGGAGCCCACTCGCTTTTGGCGCCACAAGCATCCCGATCGCGGGGCCGAGGAATATGACGACGTGCGTGACTATGATGAATGTCATATGATCAGATGCCATCTCAAGATTGACAGCGGGCGTCTCGTTTGACGACTCGTCATCCGAAACAGATCTGGCTTCCTCCGTATTGGCTAGCAATGGAACATACTGAAGATCTCGCTCTGGACTGCGGAATCGGAGGAAGAAGTAGAGGCTTAGCAATCGTTAACAAATCGGACTGGGAGGGTTTGGGACGTGATGTGAGCGTGCTAGATATAACGTACAATATCACTGCGACAGCACCCGGAAGTAACCGACCAAGGCCGAGAAAGCTTGTATGCCGCGGAGCTGTCCCGGTACAGAATACAATTGACGGCGTAAGCGCCAATGGGATTGACGAGACGAGTTGCGAACTGGGTGGTGCTGAAAAGACACAAGAGGAGAATAAATTGGGCCGATATACCGGCTATGCCATGCCTGAAGATCTTGATATACTGTGGGAGGTATGCGAGCAGTAACGCAGGACTGATCAGACTGCAGATATGTGTTATAGGTTGATTTGGAGTTTAGGACACGAGGAGAACGCGGGATCTGAAAGCGTACGGTTCTAAGATGGTGCGAATGGGCGACAAGACGTAGTAGCGCAAAACTGGTCAGACATCGTAAATTCGTGGTTATCTGATGATCATATATGAATGTTGGGATTGAGAGATGGAAGATGATGAGAGCATTGAAAGAGGGCTGAAGGAAGGGTTAGAGCAGTAATCTGTTGGGGCGCGGGGTTGATGACATGCCTGAACTGCTGCCTCGTAAGAGACGGCTCCCTTCGACAGCGAGAAGGGATACAAAAACATCACTATTAAAGCAACAGAAAGAAAATAAAGAGGGCGAGCAATCTGAAATATCAGGAAGAACTATAAAGAATTTGTGACCACTGTGTTTCATTTTTCCTTGTATCTTCACTTCTGGCCGACGATGGTGTTTACGTTCTGTACAGGACCCTGTGCTTCCATTGAACCTCAAGAATCCGATCATTAAATCGCTTTCGCCGTTCGCGAGAACAGAGAATTGAACAAAAATTGCAAGTTCTGAGGGGTCATCGCGAATGATGAAGGAAGTTGTTGCGAAATAGAGACAGGTGAGGTCTGGCATTCGGCCGACGCACGGACATGAAGAGTCCTGAAAAATTCTCCCCACTGCCTGTAGCTTTTAATCTCCATCGCACAACGTTTCAACCCTCAATGTAGTCGATCGATTTGAGTATCGGGGCACTCGTGATCGCAGATATGACAATTCCATATCACCCAAGAGATTTCAACACTTACGATACTTGATCGAAAGGTCGGATACGTCCGTACCTACTCTCCTTGAAGGTCGCGCTGCACTTTCCAGAGCATCACAATGTCAGAGCTCTATGACAGACAGGAGGCAGATTTATCATGCGAAGAAGGTCAGATCAAGTTGCACTCAAATACGAAAGGGCTCCTTATTGGATCCTTCCATGTCCTCAGTCCACATAGTGGAAGGCTGAAGAATTGCAGGTCGCTGCAGTGTCATATTTAGTAACATTCACGTATTTTCTATTTTCGCATAACCTACATTGCAGGATCGTCCATTCAGAATCCCCCCAGCGGGCTCAGAAAGTCATCCCAAAGGGATCTGGATTTATGCCTGTCAGACACGATTTCTGCTGTCGTGATTGCTCAATGGCTGCGCCTAGTCGCTGGCCAAGCGAAATTTGGCGGCTGAGTTGTTTCCCCAAAGGAGCTCCTCTTCCAACGTTCGCCTGTGCCGCCGGTCTGCTATCAAAAAGTACTTTGAAAATTCCTAAGATCCTTATCGGCCGAAGGAGCGGCTTAGAGTATGCTATCACGATATGATTTTTTTGGAAGTCATCTGTTTGGCAGAGAAAGATGATTTCCATAAAGTGGCTGTCATTTCCCAGACAACCATCCTCAGCCAGCACAAACCAGCAATCAAGCTCCTCAATAACTGAAGCTCAATCTTTGCAATGGCCGCCACTATCGAAGGCTCCAAATCTCCTAGATCTCCTCCTGCGCTTACGAAAGCGAAGATCTTGATGCTGCACGGTTAGTCCCTTTCCTGCTTTTTTTGAATGGAAAATACTTATACTGCGAAGATACCAGGACATGCGGAATCTGGCCCAAAGTTCTACGCCAAAACACGCCCATTAGAAAAGCATCTACACAGTATTTTTCCCCCAGCTCCTCTCCCCGGATTCCTTCCGGAATATCCAGGTGGAGTTGAGCTATTCTACTTGACCGCACCCTTGCGCCTGACAGGCGCGGAAGCCACGCGCGGTTGCGGACCCGTCGACTTGCACAATCATAAAGGAGAAGTTGGTATTGTGAGCTCAGAAAAAGATCTCGGTGCATGGGGTTGGGGAAGGGGCGATATCAGATGCCCGGAGGAAATACAAGGGCTCGATGAGTCCGTCGCTATCACATTGGAGTTTATGAAGGCGCATGGTCCATTTATTGGCGCAATTGGGTTTTCTTGCGGCGCTACTGTGGGTGCTACTTTGGTTTTGATTTTGGAGGGCAATAAAAGGGTGGAGGGTTGGCGTTCTGACAATGTAAGTCCTTCCCCTCTCTCACGTGATTAGGATTTCAGCTGACATCTGACAGTGGGGTCATCCACCTCTTCGCTTCGCTGTTTGCTACAGTGGATTCATGCTCAAGTCCCCATCATACAAACCTTACTATTATCCGAAAATTAAAACTTCTATTTTGCATGTCGTCGGCAGTTTCGATCCTGTGATTGAGGAATCTCAGAGTTTGGATTTGGCGAAACGATGCAGAAATGGTCGGATCTTGTATCATCCTGGCAGTCACTACGTACCGATGAACAAAGTTTTCGTGAAGGCTGTGGCGGAATTTATTGATGGCAAGCTTGGAAGAGGAGAAGAGGATGATGATTCGGATTAGGTTGACATTTGATCATTTCGATGTACAATCTTTCACTATTTTGTCACTTCTTTTGATAGGGATTTGCGGTCGTTTGGTAAAATCGAAATTTTAATTCAATTCCCCTGACGACTTTACATAGCCACTGTATCAATTGGGATTTAACACGTTGAACCATTTGATCTGCCCTAGCGACAGCGAGTAGGGGGACGCAGGTAACTTCTCCGAAACGAATGGCCCTTCAACATTCCATTTGGCAGAGCAATTGAGGCCGAGAGTATCAAACAAACCTAGTGGTCATCCGGAATAGCCACAAATGAGAGGGCAGGAACGATGAAAATCTTGTCTGCCCGTTAATGCGGTAGGTCTTGCGCAGTTCCATACCATCATCACCCCACCACCTCGGATAAACGAAATCAAGTTGTTCCTCCTCGAATCTCAATGGTTCCTTATCTCCCCTCAAAATACCTTTGAACTTCCCCCAAAAACTGCCTCTCCACCACGGAAAGCTCTCTCGTCCCAAACCCTCTCTACCCAATCCGATCTTCTCCCCGTCCTTCGCAATCTCCAGCAGAATCCCCCTGCAGCTCCTCTCTCTTCTCCAAATCCTTCCCTTTCTCGATGTAGTATCTTGCTAGAGCCATTATTTGAATGTGATGAGTGTGCGGCTAGTCTTCTTTGCGTCCGCTGAGGGATGCATGCTCGTATCTTTCGACATTTACGCCTTCGAAGAAGCTGAGGGATCTGTCTCTGACGAGACCGATAGCCATGATCATAAACAGCAAGGCAGAAAACATCAAGCCGAGGAGAAGTGAAATTCCTGGTTTGATGTAGAACTGGTAGAGGAAATTTTGTCGTGCCACAGAGAAAGACACACGGCGGTGTCCATGGCGGGAGAAATTGTGCTGCTCATGGTGTCGTCTTTGGTGATCCATCAATCATTGGTCCTAGCGTGGGTGACTTGATAGTACGTTAGAATTACTCACTCCTTAAACAGGATTGGGAAAGTATATTTGTAGATTGGTCGATTTTACAATGCTTTCGCGTGAGAAGTATTTGTTGTGTTACAGAACAAGAGAGCTCCGTGAGTGCATTGTATTGTTGAGTAGTGCTGCTTTAGAGTCAAGGTATGAAGGGAAGGCACATATTGCCCAGGGGGCAGTATCATTGGATGATCTCCTCCGGACTAACTGCCGTCAGCATTAATGCGGAAATATGTGAAGTTAAGGTGAAAACGCAATTCATTGCTGGCTCAAGCAAGGAGGTATTTTCGCGAGGGATTTGCCACTGCTATTTCAAGTGGAGGATACTGCGTCCCCGTACTAATGCCATTGAACCCAGTGAATATGGGAAGGTCGATAGGCTCATCCAGTCCAGTGTATGTGACTTCAATATTGTGAGTAACGCCAGGATTCGGGTTACAGTTGCCGTAGCCTCGGTAGCCAGAAGGAAAATATTATAAAACCGCAGTAGGGAGACGCAGGAGGACTGCACACATATATGTTAGTAGTATCTCCTCTTGGAATTGGACGAAGTTGTTCGTGCAACTCAACTGAATTGCCTTCCATTCGCAAAGAGCAGCAGAGCCGAGCTTGACTTGCACGAGCTCGTCGCTTGGTTCAAGTTCACACAACATTGGCCCCATGTCGTAATTGCTGTATTCAGGAAACATAGTTCCCTAAAATGAGTTCCTACGAACATTCCTTCCCTCTTCCACCCCATTGAACGATTTTCGACGGCTTAGCCTTGCCAAGTTGCTATCACTGTATTCATGAATCTAATGGAAACGGGTAGCTACCGCCGATCTCTTGCATTTAGTGGCAGATGAAGGGAGAAACCTTCCAATCAACACATCATGGGAGATTGCGAGAAATAAAACATTGGCAAAGAGCACAAAAGAATAGACTCAAAGAACTCGAAGAACTCCTGCCGAAGAAAAATGACCTTAAATCCAGATGACCTCGTGGCAAATGCAGATGCTCATTGGTAAATTTGATGGAGTCCCAGTCCTGTCTCGACGACCTCGACGATGAGAATGAATTTCACGATGAAAGAAAAAAATGACAACAATAAAGCAAGGTGTCAGCGACGTACCAAGAAAGGAAATATCCAAGTGACTGCATCAATCTCGCTGCCATCCGTCACTTTACACTTTCATTGCTTCCCCTTTAGCGTGCTTCTCATCCTTCTCATTCTTCTCCCGATCTTTGATCTCTCATTCTTGTGAGTCTTTGAATTGGAAAGGTTCCTTCCACATCTCTAAAAGCTTTATAGAGTTTGTTACTAGTGTAACTTCTCTCTCAACCCCTTTGAACCAACTTCGTGACCCTTTGGCTGCTACTTCATTATCTGTTTCACTGTGGGAGACTATTCTAAAACCCTGAAGATGAGGTAAAATAGGGATGTTTGTTACTGTTCGAAGAATGTTTGGCTCACGCAGGGACTCGTCTTGGCCCTCCAATTGACCGCTGTGCTCGTCCCACGAGGGTGTGATAACTCAGAGCCGCCAGGGAATGGAGGGAAGCATCATGCATTGGCGCACATCTCATTTTATTGGAGCTGCTATGAAGCAGCAAGTGTAAGCATGAAACCACCTCATGAAGTCGCAATAAAATAAGGCCAATTGCAGGAGACATTGAGGGGTTTTAAGGCACTAGCTCCGCTCAGACAGCTAAAAATGACCCCGCCATCCTGCATGATTCACCCCGCTAGGTGACGCAACAGGGGGTCTTGGCAACTTCGTATTTAACGATCGGCGGACCCCTCCTCCGTCAACACAACACCTTCACACCGCAACTTCATCTCTCCAAGCTCTCGGGAGAAACCAAACAATCAACACTAATCCAATTTTCAACCACAAATCAATCTCAACTGCTAAAATGCCTTTCGGTTGGGGTAAGAGTCCATCCATCCCCGTCCTCCCGGCCGTTCAAAGCTAACACGTCTCAAAGATGACAGCCACGACGCTTACAAGCAGGTCTACGGCCAGCCCCACGAAGCCAAGTTCTCTCATGAGCTGCTCGCTGGCGGAGCTGCGTTCGCCGGGTTCAAGGCTTTTGAGGATCATCAGCGCAAGGAAGGTTCGTCTTTCCATCCCCTCACCTTCTTTCCCTACACTCCAACATACCCGGCCAATATTGTTCAACGACTAATTGATGTGGTACTGCAGGCAAGCCGGTCTCCCACCAATTCGCAAAGGAGCTCCTCGCCGGATTCGCCGGCGCGGAGATCGATAAATTGGCTGAGACAAAGGGCGAGGATTGGTTTGACAAGGAGCGCGCGAAGCACGAGGCGAAGGAGAATGCTGAGCACATGGTTCGTACTCCTAGAGTTGTTCCTTCATACCCATATACGTACACAACTGGACTCTCGAAACATGGTCACTGAGATTGATTGGGGAGCCTTCATTGTCTGGCTTGGTTGTAGCAGGAGTGATGCTGACTGAGATCTTGAACAGTATGACGAGCACTACGTTCACGGCCAAGGTGCTAGTGAATACAACCCTGAGCAATACCGACCTCATGAGCACTATGGGCAATATGGTCGCCATGAGAGCCGAGAGGAACGTCGTGAGGAACGCCGTGAGGAACGCCGTGAGGAACGCCGTGAGGAGCGCCGTGAGGAACGCGAGGGTCGTTGGTAAATCATAAAATCAGTTGTCATAACATCAGCGGTCTTGCAGATGAAGGCATCGGAAGCTGAGCGGTGGCTATAGAGCTGATGGAAAGTTTTTGCGATCCTTTATCAAATCGAATTGATTGCGAGACATTCCTGCTGGGCAAAGATTTTCCAAATAATTCTTGTGTTTGAAACAGTTGTGTCAGTTAAGAAAAGTCCGCCCCGAACTACGTTGCCATGGTATCATCAAGTACTCCCGCGTCCCGCAGGTCCCATTATTCATCCAGATCCATCCCGCAAAGGACAACAGTATTATTGATACATGTAAGGAAAAGCGTTAATCAAGGAAGAAGACGTCACCAGCCCTCACTCCCCTTGGCAGGCACGCCTGGATGATGCAACGGAAGCTCATCGTCACTCCTCTCCGCCCTCTTCCTCCCATCAAATCCCTCATCAACCCCACTATCACTCCGTCCACTCTGTCCACTCACACTCCTCCTCTCCTGCCTCCCAATATCTATATCCTCCACCCTAATATCCACTTCCTTCAACGTCCTAATGCCCTTAAAATCTTTGTCCAGACTCCTCAAAGCAGTTGGTTTACCGATAGCTGAGGTATGCACACCGCTTCGCAAGGCCTGCGACTGGTGTTGCGAATGATTGTGCGAGGAAGACTGAACCATGAATTCGTTATTGCGATCTTCGACGGTTCCTCTTGCTAGTTTGGTTATGAGGGAGGCCATGGAGAGCTCGATGTTGAGTTTTACCATGTAGGCGACTGGATGGAATTGCATGTAGACTACTTGGTTTTTCAAGGACATGAGGCAAATGAGCATTAACTAAGTCCGTCACTCCATCGTTAGTATTTAATCCATATGCAGAGTGGAGATGGGGGAGGGGGGCTTACGTCCATGGCAACGGATAAGACCATCAGTCGCGCGTTGAAGCGGACTAGAGGAGCGTATTTGGTGAGTCCGTGGTATTTGACAAGTCGCTGCTTCACTGTTCGCAAGAAGAAATAATTTAGGCCGGCGTCGACGAACATGATTAAGAACTTTGAGGTGCGGTCCCAGTACTTGTTGATGATTACCATGCTGCCATCATCCTTTAGCAAAGTGATGTTGTCGAGAAAAGGGGTTGGACTCACACTGGAATTGGTGGTGGGACAAGATGGGCTGGGATCCAGATGATGAAGACTGCGATATTAATGCAGGTGCTTGATGGACCATCAGTCTCTTGAAACTACGGGCGTCTTTGACGAACTTACATTATTGCTGCTGTACCCCACTACATGCCAAGTCAGCGGACACCCCTGAACGAGGAAGCAAGCATCGTACCTTCATCCTCCTGATCAATCTCCAGTCATCGGCAACGATCGCAATCCGATTGATGATAATCTGCATGAGCAGTTGAACCTCGAACACCCACAGGAACAGAATGCCAAAGAAGAGCGGAACCCTGGATATTGATGAGCAATTAGTTCTAAAGAGATCGAAGATGTTAAACTTAAACTTACCCTGGCTTCAGTGTGCCATCCAGAAATAGCCAAGCAAGGATGCCTATGATGAGATTCGCAACAATTTCACCCCATACCATGTAAATATACACGCTTCTGAGAGGTGACCTAACGCTCCGAGTCTGTTCAATTGCGTTCCAAACGCAGAGCACGCCAAAGCCCAGTGTAAAACCTGCAGCTGTACTGGCGAGCTTGAAGTCTCCTACGTCGCTGGCCATGATGGCAGGACCTTAGGCGGTGAATTTTAATACAATACGGTTCTCGATGATTGATTCTTGTAGAACAACTGTGATCATGTTAGAATCCGGAAAGGTTCTTGGACTTGAAGTGAAAAGGGATTCTCACAACGATAGTGGGGCGCTTGAATTATATGGGACTGACAAGTCTCAGAGTCAATTTCCCCAGATTCTGTAAGTCGGAGGTGCAAGCCCACTTATACTCAAGCATGCACTCCACGCCACCATATCGACAGACGGAAGTCTCAATCGTTCATACCGCCTGACGTCCAAATAGACATCCAGCCCCTTTGACTCTATTATGTTTCACCTCGAAAGTAGGGAAAAGATTAGCATCTAAGCCGCCCATCATTGCTACTTCGGCAAGCCAGCCTAATTGACAGCGATCCAGGAACAGTATCTTCGCCGAGAAATGTGCACTCGCCCGTTTATATCTCACTTGACACATGAGCAAAACCTTTCCTCTGGGCCTCCTGCTGTCACTACCTGGGATCCCATTTGTTCAAACCCCGTGAGCGATCCCAATACTGTGCCATCGGTGTGAAGAGGCCGCAACGCCTGCATATCAATCAGGCCTACTCATGCAAACTCGATAATTGTTCGGAGGATGCCCCCTGGAGCTGCCCCTGAAAACGTGGGGAAGTGGGCCTGAAGTGGCGATCCTGCGACATGTCCACGTTTTCATGTCCGGAGAGGCTTCCTTAGAGAGAAGGTGCGACCAAATACCGTTGGTCAACTATCGAAGATCCCGTGTGCCATGTGGCGTACCAACCTACCTCCAACAAATGATTGAGGCAGGGTGAGCCGTCTCTGTCATAGCTTTGAGGTTTTCGGAGAGTCTAACCATCCTCATCGGGACTACATTCATTTGAGACATCTTTCCCGTGTTGTGAGAGATGACAGAGGTCTGGACGTTGCCGTGGTCGTTGTTGTAACTTGAAAGAGGCCTGAAGCAGCGAGGACGGGAAGTTGTTGAGACGTTTTCCTGCCCTTGCACTACCGAGGCAGGCGCATGCAGGGGGGGCGAAGTACAAGGCTGTACCTCAGAAGGCTGAAAATTGTAGACTTTGGAGAAGTCCATATAAAGTCACTGCTGCCAGTTTCCTAAGTATCTGAGTTACCACCAAAAAAAATTTCATGAAATCTTACGTAATATGTGGAGCACTGTGCAACCATATCCTCCTCTTATGGCACGTTACACGAGTGACATTCAAGATCACCTGATAGTTCTTGGTGGTTCTTCCAATCATGCTGCACGCTGATGAGCAAAAAAGCAAGATTAGTATTCAATACAAAATTTAATATTACAAGTAATGCATTTTACCGTTCAGTAGACTGTACTTCCCTTAAGTTGTAGACTTTAGTCATTCATCGAGCACTGCTCGATCGTCAATTACAGCATGCCGTCCTCCGTAGTAACCCAGCGCATCTTCTTAGACCTGAAGCCTATCGTCTCAATAAACGAGAAACTGCGGGCCCTGAACGAAATACTGATCTGTATTGGGGCCACATCGCCGAAGCTCTCGACCAGCCGGAGATATACTCCCGTGAACCAACCCAACTTGGCCAAATTCTCCTAGCGAGAAACTAACCGAGCTAGTCTAGTTTTCCCCTAAATCGCTCAATTCATCCAAAGGTAGTACCGAGCGGGTAGCAGTCGATACTACAGTATCCATCAAGAGATGAGCGCCACTGCGCCAACAACGCACTGACTTTCGTTCCAGCTCCGGCCAAGTCTTCTATGTTCATCAGTCGTTGAGCTATTATTACTCTACTCCCTTCCTGAATCCTCAACACCTTCCACTTTGGACCCCATGGTAGCATTTATTAAGAGCACGGACGGGTGCCTGGGAGTTGCCGCGGGACCTGCCACAGAAGATGAAGACGGAGAGGAGCTAGGAAACGCGTTCCTGGTCATTGTTGGATGGGAGAGTATCGAAGCAAATGAGAAGGGGGCAAAATCCGAGGGATTCAAGAATTTGCCCAAGGCGGAAGGAGCGAAGGTTATGTTGCATCGTGTTAGGTTTTAGAAGGTTGGGGACTGGACTGGAGATGATCAGTGGGTCTAAGTTTTGAGTTCACTGCCTAATTTGGATATAAATATCGATTCTCGCCTCGCAGTCTCTTCATGAAAGTACTTGTTGAGACTGCGACAATAGTCACATCGTCCCGTTTCCCGGGTTCCCAAAAGCCGGCGGTGCAGGCCAACTATCCAACGTCGCAGCATCACCCGTCAATGTGAAGTTCCATATCGCTTTCGCATTCGTATCAATGACGAGGCTGTAATCACCAGGGTAAAGCACCATGTCGCCTGCATTATCTGCTCTGGCTAAACTCCCGAGTGTTAGATTGAGACTCCCGGTTTGTGAGGCTCCCGCTGTGATATTGTGCAATCGTGTGTATGCAACAAGGGATTTTTGGGGGTAAGGTGTTGGTCCAAAGGAACCTGAGAGGAAACCGAGGACAACATAATCGGAAGAGGTTGAGCCGGTATTGGCGATATTGACGGGGATACTTTGGAATGGAATCAGATCTTTATAGGATGCGGTGGAGTTAGCTGACAGGAGGGATGAGATGGAGTATGTGGAGTTGCTGGGTGCCGAAGAAAGGCTAGCGGTGAAGTTCGTGTAGTGCATTCCGAAACCAAACTCAAAGACTGGAGTTCCTGTGTACCATTTATAGGTCCGCCTAGAGCTCGGTCAGTTGCCGCGTCTATGCGAGGATGAAGTGACGTACCCTGGGTTGTTCATGCTATAGTCACTGGACTCAAATGGGCGAAGACTCATGTTTGTCATCGGGACCTCGGTCACATAGTCCGCCTAGGCGAATTAGTGGTCGCTACTGAAATGGGAAAGGGAAAACTCACAGGGTACTGGGTGACAGGCAGTCGTCCAGCTGGTGCAGTCTTCCCGGTCAGAACGTTGACGATGGCGGTTCCTCCGTCTTGACCTGGGTATCCAGCCCAAACCAAGGAGTTAACACCTGGGTTCGAAACCAACGAAGAGCTGTCAACTTGAGTACCCATCTGGACTACGACAAGTGGCTTCGAGAGGTTTGCAAGCTCGCTGATCAGATCAAGCTGATTGCCGGTCCAAGTGATATTGTAACGATCCTGGAAGAGACGTTAGCAGATGCAGGTCCTGAGTTCTCCATGTCTGGCTTACCATGCCCTCCGCCTCAATTGACCCATCGATTCCGCCCACGTAAATAATCGCATCAGCTTGCTTCGCAATCGCCAAAGCGGCCGCAAATCCAGTGGTATTTGTGGAGTTAATATCTGCTCCCATTGCGTACATGACCGATAGACCAGCCGCTTGTGCTGCATATACCGGTGAATGCAGGTACGGTGCAATGCCGTAGTAGTTACCTTGCATCTGAGTTGTAGCAGCTGCCCAAGGACCGATGAGAGCCACAACCTTGACATTGGATGAGAGTGGCAAAGTCCCGTCATTCTTCAAAAGCACAATGCCTTCCTCCGCTGCTTGAAGTGCGAGACTCTGAGATGCATTCGTTGAGACGTTGGCGAACGTCAGTTGACGATACGGTTGCATCGCTGGAGGATCGAAGTAACCAAGTCGCGCCAATGAGGCATAACGGCGAATCAGGGACCTGTCTAGGGTTGAAATGTTATAGAGACCTTGCTCATAGGCTTGGCCGAGGAAGTCGGGGTAGAAGGTTCCGCAATCGAGGTCCGTTCCAGCATTCAGGGCATCAGCTGCCGCTTGCTCGGGAGTTTGGGTGTAATTGTGGCCATATTCCGGCACGTTCCAGCTTGACGCATTGTAGATGTTCTGGACCGCGTCACAGTCGCTCGTCACCCATTGGTCTTCTGCAGTCCATCCCCAATATTCACGCAGTATTGTCTGCAGAAGGTAGTCGTCCGCGCATGAGGGTACGCCGTTGACGGCGTTGTACGAACACATTACAGATTGAACATTTGAATCTCGTGCGCATTCTTGAAATGGAGGTAGGTAGTACTCTTGGAGGTCCTGGCTGCTGATGATAGCGTCAAAACCATACCGAGCATTGCCTTCCCAATCTTCAAGATCATATCCGGCGTAGTGCTTACAAGTTGCCACGATCTTCTTGTAAGGTTGAGCGTCAAGTCCTCCCTGGAGACCAGTGATCAATTGGTGGACGTAATTCGACAAATGAAATGGATCTTCTCCTGGCGTTTCTTGCCCTCGGCCCCAACGTGGATCTTTGTAAGGATTGATGTTGGGGGTCCAGTAATTTAGACCTGACATATTGCCATTATTGAAAGCACGAGCTTCGGTCGAGACGACTGTGGCAACAGCATGAATCAAGTCGTCATCGAAGGCTGCACCCATAAGGATGGGTTGGGGGAAGGACGTTGCATAGGAGTAATCATTTCCCGGGTTTGCGAAGCTCACGCCTGGCGAAAGGGCGACGCCGTGGAGAGCTTCGCTCCACCACTCGTACGAAGGTAGCCCAATTCTTGGTACACCGGGACTCGCGTTTTGAGTGTTGTTAATTTTCTCTCCAAAGGTAAAAAGCGCAACAAGCTAAATATATCAGAAACTATCTTTTTAGCACATGTGGACGCAGGCTTACAGCTGTTGCTCTTGTGTAAGGATCCTTGGTTATATCACAAATTGTATTGTTTGCAAGCTAGATGATCGTTTATCAGCCATGGCGCCACAATATTAAATAGGGTTGACTTACTGGGCCATTGACACAATCTGGAAAGTCAGCAGATACAAACCCAACGAGGGCTACAAGCCCGCCTATGAGAGGCAGAGCCATCACGTGATATGTGCCTTTCTTGAATTTGTTTAGGAAGAATAATTCCACACAGATCGGGAGGACCTATGGAAGCGATAAAGCAAAAGGCGACAAGAAGCTGTGTAGGCTGTTGAGGAAGACATGAAGAAAGATGGAACACACGGTCACTGATTTATACTCCCAAAGAGATGCAAGGAACGTCACGAACGTGAGATGAAAGTCCACCGGGTAAATAGGAATGAGGAGAAGTCCCGGCTCAAACTTTGGGGATGAGAGAATTGTTCACCGGGGATTAGCCATGAGCAGGTTCGTTTTGACACTATGCATAGAATACTACTCAAGGGCGCCATTTGTCGGCGAATTCTATGAATACGTCACCTGCGTCTGCTCCTCATTGGGGCGACTATTCAGCGGATGCGGCTTGCAGCTCGGCACTGATATCGTGCGGATGATTTGCCCTTGACCTTGGGAGCATCGTAACTTTATCGCTTAGGTGGCTGAATGTAAAGTATGATGATGTTGTTGATCCGCCACCGATGGGGCTAGTGCGAGGCTGACAAATTGGGATGAGTGCGGGGGGTTGTGGAGAAGAGATTCATTTTGCCTAAATGCATGTACGCTTGAGCGGTAGTCTCACGATCATCAGGAATAAAAGCATGAAACGCTGAAAACTTCTGAATGCACTGAAATCATGTATTGTGCGCGGATTGTTGCTTGAACCAATGCTGCTAAGACATTGAACAAGTAAATGCTGTAGCTGAAAAACACGAACATTGTGGCATGGAGAAGTAGGTAAACGTGGAAACAGATTTAAACTTAGTAAATAAGAGATCTAAATAATCGATGACTTCATCCAATACAACCGGCTGTCATCGAATGGTACTTGCCAGCTTATGGTCCTAGACCGTCTCCTTTTCCACCGGACTCCCAGCTCGTACTTTCTTCTCTCCCCCCTTCCTCAGGCCAGTCTTCGTCTCAATATGAACCTTGGAGAGTTCCATCCTTCCAATTCCAAAAGATGCAACTAATCCCACGCCCGAAACAACAGTATAGAATATCCACATCTTGCTCAAACTATCAGTGATGGCTGCGCTCACCACACCACGTTGTTCACTCGTCAACTTATCGACCGCAAATGTCGCAGCAATAGCATTCCCTTTAGCCAGAGTTGCCGCCAAACTTGATGGGATTTCCGCATTGAGGAAGCCGTCGAGCTTCTTATGCATCCCATTTTGGAAAATCACCTGTCCAACCACCACACTAATCGCAGTGCTCAACACCCTACTGAAGCCAAAAGTCGACGAACCTGTTGCTAGATCTCCAGGTTTGAGGTTGGCCTGCAACGCAATGAGCGGCGCCTGGAAGAGCGGCCCAGTGCCCAGACCAAACAGGACCTGGTATGCGAAGATTCGTGACCAGCTTTTGTACGGTTGGAAGTCGATGAAGAGCCCCATGGACAAGGTCAAGAAGAAAAATCCAAATTGAATGACAGGAATGTAATGGCCAGTGTTCTTCACGTAGATACCCGCTGTAATGAGGACGAACGCCATTACTCCTACCATGGCAAGAAAGTAAACACCAGATAGGAGTGGAGTAACCCCTAGGGCGGCCTGAAGGTAAATCGGGATGAAATACGCTACGGCAATGTAGCAAAAGGCATGACTCACACTGACAATATGTACGGCGATATTTGAACGATTGCTGAAGATCCGGAGAGGTATGATCGGAGACTTCGATACCTTCCATTGAAGGAGGATGAAGATTCCGACAGTGAAGAGGCCGAAGAGAAGTAAACAGATGACAGTAGCAGAGTTCCATGGGAACACGACACCTCCAAATCTGTAGGAAATCGGAAAATCAGTAACCGCTCGCTCCATTCGAAAACTTCCCATTATTTGCTATTGAGACTCTGGAAGGGGGAACAATGTGCAAGTAATTCATGAATAAATAACTTACTGAAGTCCCAACAGGAACATTATGGTTCCACCGGCGATCGTCAACGCTCCAAGCCAATCCATTGCTTTGAGACCTTCCATGAGGGGAGTTTTGGGGTTGTAGACTTTGAGTAGGAAGAAGAGTAGAACAAGAGCGGCACCATCGGCAGGTACTACGACCGTTAGCAATTATCAAAAGAAAATAAAGAACACTTGCAGTTGATCCAGAAGCACCACCTCCAGCTCACTGACTGGGAGAAGACTCCTCCTATAACAGGACCTATTGCTGTTGCCTGTGAACATCTCGGAGTTATTAATCGTTCAATAAAGTAGAGAGACTAGATCTGAGCGGGTCATAGGAGTTGAACTTCGAGGACATCGTCCAAAAAGTAAACTCCTGAGTAGAACACAACGACTAAGACAGAATTGGACCTGGATGGCTCCGAAAATTACTCACAAAACACCATGTTGCTCCTATCAATCCAAGATACAGACCGCGATCTCGAAGACTGAAAAGATCGCTGACAACGATATTGGAAAGATTCATGAGCCCACCAGCTCCAAGTCCCTGTATGGCGCGGCCAGCCAGTAACATATTAAGACTTTTCGAAAGGGCTGCAATCAGACTTCCAGCCATAAATATCGCATTCGCAATCATGAAAATTGGTTTTCGTCCGAAAATATCGCTGATCTTCCCCCAGAATGGCATTGAGGTCCCGTTTGCCAGGAGGTATACCGATCCAATCCACGCAAAGCCAGAATCGGAAGCGTGAAAGCTGGCTGCAATGGTGGGAAGTGCTGTTGTGAGGATATTTGTATCGATAGCGGCTAGGAAGGTGGCCATGCAGATCGAAGTCATGATCAAAGTGTTATGCATCGTGGATCTTGGAGGTGAGGCTAGTTCCTCTGCATTTGTTTGGACCTCGTCATTTGAGGTGGGTTCTGTAGGAGCTGCGACGCTGTTGTCCTGATTCTCGTTTAGCTGGGTTGGCTTCTCGCGGGATAAGCTGGACGAGCTGCGCTGGGTCTGGACCGCCATTCCGCCAAATTTGTTGAATGCTCGAGATCTTTGAATGATTGGGAGAGTTGACTTTGGATGATTGGGATACGTAACTCTAGTGGGATTTGAATAGGCACAGGAACGAAGCCGTATAATATCTGTAGCCTTGAATGCGTACGATGGCGTTATCAGTGATAATATTCTAGATCCAAATCCCCAAGTGGTGCATCAATATATCAGCTTTGGGGCGGAAAGTGGGATGCCGTTTCCGTTCCAGTCTCTCGCACCGGCGGCTTTAGAAATGGCGAATCCGAGATATCCTGCCAAAACGAACGATTGGGAGAGAAAACGGATTTTTCAACCCGGCGTGTTGTGTGGCCCTTGTATAGTAGTTGCTGACGCGGAGTGAAGACTTTGAAGGCGCTGAATAATGGCGAGCCTCGAGCCTCGTAACCACAAGGACCACCCTTACGTTGCTGACTTCCTAGTATGCAGTATGTCAAAAGACGATCTAGATTGAGCGAATCGGAGTTCAATTCTCCGGATTAGCGTAACCTCATAGTGAACTCGTACTTAAGATCCAATACAAATTGCTCTCTCACCGATGCGAGTTGATATCCTGCTTGACGGTTTGACCGCAACAAGTAAATGAAAGTAGCAAGAACACAGATATCTCTCCAAACGGCTCATCAGCATCTAATAATACGCCGTTTGAAGGGTTTGACATTTTGTGATAAGACGCACAGCCTCTCAGAATTGGCAATGGAGGATTCGAACTCGGGGTTCTCCAAAGCCTGAAGCGATCTTGAAATTTTACTTCCATCAATTGATTTGTGTCCGCTCAGCTTATTGTGCCAAGATACCAATTTTCAGTCCAATCATCGTTTGGGTTCATCAAGCTTTGCCAGAAACTTTCATCGATATTCATAAGATCGTCTTCAGAACCAAAACCCTCCATTGCCATATCCAGATCCTGGCCGCTCAATTGAAAAGACGGCCGTGTTGGATATGCCGCATCAAGAGCGACCTCTGATGTGCTTTTTTCCGCAAGCATAGATTCGTACCAGGCCTTGAATCGCCGTGCTTGACGAAGGAAGCGCGAGAATATATCCGGACGATATGAGCCATTTCCAGGCTGAGATGGCGCAGAATTTCCTCCAGGTGGGTGGCGGAGTTGGATTACGACTTCTAGCTTCGCTATGAGGATCTCCAGGTGGGCGGGGAAATCGAGGACTTCGCGTGCGTGATCCAAGTCCCACCCATCTGCAGCACATATACATAGTTTGAAGCCCATCAGGAGAACATATCCCATTTGCAGCCATTTGACATACGGATCGCTGGGAGAGAATGAGGCATCGGCAGAAAAGCGATCGGCGAAGAATGACTTGACCGCGAGAAGACAAGCGTACAGGGTGCTCACACGATAAGCCTTTTCGCTTTCAGGATAGAACGCACTGTAGAGGCCTAGTTCGTAGAGGCTGATCTCCGCTATCTGATAACAGGATATGAGAATGTCTGCAAAAAGTCAGTCATACACTTACTATCGAAGGTTTCAAGTATTCACTTGCACCGAACAATTGCAGCTACTTACCCTCCTGTTGCACGTCGGATGGAAGTTTCGTTTTGAAGCTCTCAAGTTCAGCTTGGAGTACTTTGATGTACATCTTGATAGGAACTGAACCCAAAGTCAGTAAATCGCTCAATATATATGAAAGATTAGAATCTGATCAGAGTTCGGAAGAATCGCTCCTAAAAGAATACTTACCAGAACCGAGATTCTCCTCGGCTTCATTGTACAAGTTGCTGATTTTCAGAGCAATGCTCTGCAATCGACATAGTTGAGGGATAACCTTGTCGCTCGGATACTCTTGTATTTCCGCAAGAGTTTTGGCTGATTCCTCGATCTGAGGGGTATATTGGAAGGGATTCATTCCCCGGAAATTGCTCACTGCCCTATTGCGGATTAGAAATGTTCAAAGAACTATAAATTGTATGAGGAACATACACAGATGTGACAGCAAAACACCCCGCTACAGCTCTCAACTGTTGAAGTCTCTCCGACCCTGGTGATATTGAAGTTTCCTGGGACGTGCAATTTGCACCTTCGACATCGTCCATTAAGAGCTGCCGGCGATCTTTAACCGTCCGGGTTCGCAGATAGCCCAAATTCGTCATGAGCGCTCTTGTCAAGTGGAGTAAATTCGTACATTGGGGGTTGAGCGCAGCATGGTACTGGTGCCTATCAAGTTCAGGTTAGTCTAACTAGAAAGCTTATTCAAAACTACCCGTGTCAATCGGAATATGAGATATGATATATATCAATTGTTCAACACCCGTCAGTGATCAAAAGCGGGTTGGAGAGCTACGGCTTCCTCGCTATCATCGAGTTCAATTGTTCATTCATAACGAGCGAATGAGATTCTTTGTCTTCCAGAGACTCCTCTTGCGAGATTCTCATCTTTGGAATGGAGTGAACGATTGATCTTCCATATTCCAATTACAGCGGGAGCCAAAGAAAGTAAATAGAACGAGAAACGAACCAACAAAGATGGATAAGAATGCCTTGAAGCAAATCTAAACTCTTTTCTGCCTTCAAAAATATCCTAGTGGTAATTTCTTCCATAAATTTCCACCCTAACACCTCTTGGCGATCGGGTTGGGAGTATGAGGCAGCAACAACAATAGCCTTCCAAAGCACCGGCTTGTTACGACGAAGGTCTTCGGATGTGGAGAACGGTGGGATCACCACAAAAGGGATATGATGAGCCATGTTGTTCTTAAAATCAGCTAGCAACAAGTCCGCTTCCTCTATCTGTATGTTAAAGTTGTATACTAATGGGCCTGGGCTGAGGATGTGATGAAATGGTCGAAAACGGGAGGGAGGCTGCGAAAATTCCGCGGTTAGCATTTGCTCAAAAGAGGTGAAAGATTCGAGATAAGCGGGTTTCACGAGTTTCAAAAGTCTGATTATACATCTATTGGGTCGGAGTTGAGAGCACAACCCAGGGATCCGGCTAGAATGTGGCAGTGGATGCAATGAGAAATTACATACCTGCTCATGGCTTGGGTTTGGACACCCAAGGTGGCTGGTCAGTTCATCGAGAGACGTCACATGGGTGTCATGACCGGATGACGGGGTCGATTGCGACGGCGATACTGGGAATGCTGGACATGTTGAAGTTTCCTGGGTTGTCTCATCACGTGATTGACAATTAGTTGCCGTCAGGAGAGTGACTATGCTGTCTAGTTTCCTCTCCAGTTGGGCCACTTGTCTATCACACACTATCAGCACAATTCGTAACCAATGGTTTTAGGATGCTCACGAAGACTTAGGCCTCTTCCTCGAGCCTGGCGAAGACGGACGGCAGTCTTTCTCCAGTCGATGACAGCTTTCGAATGGTCAGAAATGTACGGATACTTGGGCCAGTAGGGGGTTTACCGTTGGCATTTTCTGCTTTCGAAACTAGGTGTGCATTTCGCCTTGGCTTTGACACAGGTACCACAAGCGCGCATACCCAGCTGCTTGAGTGTCGTAGAAGCTTCGGTATGACTCTGGGCCTCCATAATTGGGATGTGGAATGCGTTCGTGCCGTTTCACGAAGAGAGATCCGCTCAAGGAGTAAAAACGGGTTGAGAAAGGGAGAAGGATGCCGCTTCCATTTCAATGCATTCATCTCTATGGACGGAGACGGCATGTCCGCGCCCGATCGCGCCTCGCTGTTCATCTTTTCACCGACGCCGTCGCCCCAGGATTGCCTGCATAGGGGATTCAGCTGAAGAACATTGATTTATATTTTAAAATAAATTAAAACATTTTATTAATAAGTAGTATAAGTACTGTAGGTACACAGAAGTTACGTAGTATTGATGTGAGAAGTTTAATAGAGGTTAATAGTGTGTTGTGCTACAATTACATAAGCGACAGATCAACAATTTAGCTTGCATTAGTGTGACAATGTATACTAGAGACTGCTAACCACTAAAACAAAATTACTGCCCCATACCGAGACCGAAAACCCACAGATTGCCTCCATCATATACTGTGGTGGGGCGAAATGCGAGTATGAGCGCTTCCCGATTGCGCTGGGTATCGCACGTGCTCTCAGTAAGGGATGAACCCAGAACGAAAACTAAG
>NXFV01000238.1:0-64671 GCA_002803225.1 Gamarada debralockiae | reverse complement strand
TGCGATGATATCTAAGTGCTACTCCAGCTGCGAAGGCCATTTATCCCCCGCTGGCACGTGACAAAACTAGCTAAGCGAGGTTCTTACAATTGTAAGACCCACTAAAGCCTGAAAAGCAAGGCAAGAACAACTTTTCCCGACACATTTCCCTGCCACAATACTATCACATCCTATCCACTAAATCATCCGTTCTTCACTCTCTCAACTATCACCCCGACCGCAAGATCATCCCTATCATCACTCCTAGTCGCGTTTCTCGGCCCACTCTCTATCTCAACCCATTTTTCAACCTGTACTTCGATCCCACCCACCGGGAAGAAACTTCAATTGCATCTCCCAAGCCTCTCTCTCCCCCTTTTGGGCTTCCCATTCATCGACTCCAACTTATTAAACCCGGATTCCGCATCCTCCCCTCCATCCACTTCATCTCCAGCGCAGAAATATGCGTCGTAACCGTGCCATCCATCCCTTCCCACCGCTATAAACCATAAAAGCCTCAAACTTATAGTTTACAAGGCTATCAGGATTCAGCAGTCTAGAAGGCACGCCTCTTCCCTAATTTAAGACCAGCCTCCGACCTTCTTCTCGTACTTTTCAATTTTCACAAGGCTAAGTTGACATGGGCCTCGGTAACCTGATATATTGTTTACTGTCTATGCAATCTGTAGCTCTTTATTAGTGTGATATACGACTTCCTTTTGAAATTCTAATTGCTTAGATGTTAGTGTTTGAAAGATAGTGCCTGAAAAGATGAATGCACCGCCTACAAGATTTAATAACAAAGGTTGGACCGGTGGAAAGGATGACAGGAATGGCAGCATAGTGGAAAGCACTTTCAAATCCTCTATAAAGCAGTCCTTATTTCCTCCCTAACCCTAAACATATTCGTTATCAAGTTAGGACTCGCTAATCTTTAGTGCAAGCGCGTGCTGAAGCTCTGAAGTAGTAAGCGGCCTCTTTGCATAATTGATCTATTATAAAACCTGCTTAGCAAGCTCTTCTTAGTCTTTAATCTAGTCAATAATCCGTTCCATCGCATCCTAATATGCGTGGTCATATGCTCCAAATCCTGTGGCTAAATTGTGTAAAGTAGTTCGAATAGCCTTTAGCGCTCTCTTCCCGGGTAAAGATTCGAGATAAAGCTATACAAATAAAAACCTAATAAAGTTAAGAGTAATTTAGTTAGGGCTCGAAATAAACCACATGTATCCTATCTACAGCTTTGATAATATTTAGTCTTAATTTCTTCTTATAGTTCAAGACTACGAATTACAAATTGTAAGAGCCGGAACATGTAGCCTTCCAGGTATCTTCGCACGTCTTTCTCGCTAGCACGGATCTCTAGCATTTCTTTCCTCAAACTCCTTTTTAATTCTTGATACAAGCCGTAAAGTTATAAAGAGATTGGCCACGCACTTTGCCTAGAAGTCAAAGAGGCCTGATAGGAATCTTTATCGACAGTCATCGGAAATTTGGCATTCATTTAATGCATCAACGATAATAAAGACTTCAAATATGCCGCCGCCACGGATTGGAGGACCCCTAAAATCTCCTCGAGCGATGGCCGCGTCCGTTTATCTGGTGGTGGGGAATGGTAGGGAAAGAAGTAGAGGATACACAAGTATAAGATAAAAAGTATACAAACATGGAATTTTATCATTTCACTTCAAATCATCACAAACTAACTGGAACCTTCTCCATAGTGCTATGGCTCCCGAAAACGTAGGCTATCCACCGACTCCAGTGGCTAGACAAAGAAACCCAACTTTGCACCATTTCCATCGGATTCATACACAATCCTCACAGTGTCATCTAAGTTCAAGGACAACAATTAATCCGAGACATTTTCTTAGTAACTGGCTTCTCAACATATATAATGCGGGATTTCACTTGACAACTTGCTAAAATAGACATAAGTATAATATATTCATCGACCACAGAGCCTATCTACGAAGCCGGAAGCTCACAATACGCAAGCAGTAAGTACGTCTCACCGAACGCAGCTGGCATTTGACCGGCCGTACCTGTACACGAAGCCGACGCCGTCATCGTCGGACACGGCACAGACACACCCGGACACGTCAGTGTCCCTACCGCAGCATGCGGTGCGTTCGTATTAAGGTACGTACACCCAGTTATTCCGTTCACCGGTGAAGAGAAGATGAAGGCTGCTGGGTAGCTGGAAATGCCGTCGTTTCCAGGGAGCGACAATGAATTGCCCGCGTTGGTAATGCAGGGATTGGGATAATTGGTGTTGCCGACAGGCTGAAGGTATTGTTCCCAGTAGTTTTCTTCTTCAGGAGAGGTTCCGCCGGCTTCGAATTCGATGAATACGTTGTAGATTATTACTTCGATGGTTGGTGATGGCGGAGGGGAGGAACTTGTTGTCGATGTTGTTGGAACCGTCGTAGTTGCAAATGTGTCCGTATCAGGAGCTGTTTGCGTGATTGGTGTACTGGTAAATAAAATAGGTGTAGGTACTGATGGGAGGTACGTATAACCGAATATACCACCGGCGCCTAAGGAAGGGAAGGTAGTAGCACCAAGTACTGGTGTCCAAAAGTTTGTGCCAACAGGATAAGAACATATGGATGTTCCGGTCGGTTCTTCACATCCGATGACATCTGAACGGGTTAGGATTGAGCTATTGAAGCCGATAGGAGCAAGGTTTACTTACCGACACAACTTGTTGAGCATGAACTAGTCGTCGATGAGGGCACACAGACTGTGTTGCAGGAACTGAAGGTGCTCGTTTCGCATTCACTGGAATTATTGTCGTCAGGCTCGCCAGGGTTGTTAACGCCGCCGGGTTGGTCAGGATCTTGCGGATCAAGGCCTGTATTCGAGTTAGTGGAGAACAGAAACTGCGCTTGGAGGAGAAGGGGGGAAGGAAGAAGCAGGATAAGCATACCAGGCGGTCCGCCACAGAAGAACCAGCATGGCGTGCAAGCCTCGATAATGGGGTCGCAATGGTGTCCACAACCCAAAACATGAGTACAAGTTGGATTGGGGGGTCCAGACGTGTGATGAATGGTCGTGCCCCCAGCAGGAACTACAGTTGTTGTGCCGCCAGTAGTAGTGGTCGGTGAACTGGTTAGACTTGGCGGAACTGTAGACCCTGGCCAGGGCGGTGGATAAAAGGTGCGCGTGCGCGGGGTATAGGTGGATCCCCCGATAATCGTTGGATCTGTGATGTTGAAGGGTGTTTGCGTAATGCTAGGGATGAGGTAGAGAATCGTCGTGTTGGATGTTACCGTCATATCGAACCAAGAAATAACTGAAGTGGTCACGGCTGGGATAGAAATGGTTGTCACGTCAATGCTGATCTCAAAAATGCTCGTAGAAGTTTGGCTGCCAGAGACGGTTTCCGTGATAGGCGAATAGTAGCCAACTGTGATTGTCGTTGTCAGCTTCGGGAAGCTGAAGGTAGTTAGGCTAGGCAGCGTCAGAGGCGGCCAGACGTAGGTGCAAGGTGGGTTGCAAGTAACTGAGCGGGCGGAAGTGGTCGACTGGGAACTCCATATGACCGGATCAATTGTAACATATCCGGATCCGCCGTCAGACCCGTCTCCGATATCCTCTCCTCCTGTGGACAGCGCTAGCCACGCAGCGATCTCGCTGGTGTAGCCATCACTTGTTGTCGAGTTAAACAGCAGTGGAGGAATACCACCCTGAGGCGACACAATTTGGATATTGCCTTTGGTGAAAATGGAATACATCCATAGATCTGAAGCAAAATTAGTGTCAATGAGGGCAAACTGGCAGTTCTCCTCCGGAGCGCAGCCTAACTGGTTATTTTGAAAGAACGAGTAGAATCCGGCGGAGTAGATGAATACATTCGTTGAATTGATCACACGTAAAGCCCACGCTCCCTTGCATGAATCATCTGCACAGTTCTCGAATGTAGGATCACTTGGGAATTGGCCAGGGGTGTAGGGGCTCAAGGCGTTCGGGTTGGGCTGATAGTAAGGTGTCTCGGTCTGCATATGGCCTAGGTAGACGCTTGATGCGTTGCTTAACTGATACTGATACAACTGCGAGTGCTCGCTAGCTGAGCCATAAAACCACGTGGGACCTTGGGATTCAATGAGTATACCACGACCTGTGTAGATGGAAATGTCTGTTAGGACGTTCAACGGAATGCCAGTGGGACTTTCACTGGCTTGAGCATTAAGCGGATTGTCGAGATCATGGTCAGCTGTCCAGACCCAGACGTTCTCGAAGTAGCCTGACGCTTCGTTTGTCACATGGAACAACAAAGACGCCGCCAAGCAAGTCGGGTTGACGGAGCTTGCTCCAGCTGGGCACTCGGACAATTGCAGACTGGTGCCAGCCGCCCCTCCAACGCGGAAGTGGGAGTCCCACATTGCAGCTATTTGTGTCAAGTTAACAAGCTGGTCAAAATATTACAATGCCTGGTGAGCGCTTACCGCTTCCTTGACTAGTTTCATGCACATTCCACTCCATTAATATGGCACCGGCAGTGGGTCCTTTCACGGTGAACAACATATCGCTGATTTGGATTACACCTGAGTCTCCAGGCTCACCGACTTGGACCATGACCTGAGGACTCTCGACGTTCTCAAAGTAAGAGCCAGTTCCCATGATTTGCGACCATCCGGAGCCGATGATGGTACTGCCGACAGGAACCTTGACAGTGCCTTGCACTTGATAGATGCCTCCGGGGAAAAAGATAATAGCGCCCACATTGCTCGCGAGTAGAGTGTTAATGGCGGCCGTCTGATCACCCGTCCCATCATTCTTGATGTTATTGTTCGTAGCGACAATCGGGTTCTGGGCAGGGTACTGTGGTTTCGATTGTTGGAAGTAGGCGCCACTGCTATCGAGCAGAGAGGGCGATTTGACGGGAGCTGGGTCAATAAATCCTGTGAGCTTCCCTCCCGTACCGTCTGGAAGGTACTGATATCCGCTTGCCCACGAATTGAAGTAAAGTGGACCGGTGGATCCAGCCAAAATAGTGGCGCCGCCGTTGATGAGCACCACAGACGCGGAGTTCTCAACCAATAGGTTGTCAAGTACGATACTCGGTTGTTCACTGCCCAAGCTCGCTATCGTGATGGCGAAGGGAACCCCGTTGAAATGTGAGTCGACGACTGTGATGGATCCCGTGCCTTGGTCTGTAACACCAGAATAAGTGGTGCAGTCGAGCGCAATATAGCAGGACAGGACATAGATATTCTTCCATGTAAAGCCCCAGTTCCATCCATGCTTAATTGCCGTCAAGCAGGACGTGAATTGCAGGTTCTTGGCCGTAAATTGCTGACTGCCAGCGGCGAACCCAATATTGCTACAGACCCGTTATAAGGTGGGGACATGAAAGAGCGATGAGCAGGTTCCACTTACCCCCCAAAAAAAGTAAGATCGGAAACCATACCGCCGCTCCCATTCTCCATAGCAATCCCCACTCCCGTCGCCTGCTGCGGTCCATCGGAGACCGACATGTTGAAATTGCAATTAGTGATGCTTGTGGCCTGTCCGACCTGCCAATGGATGCCTGTAGGGAAATAGGTCTGATAATTATCGGTGTTGGTCCAATTCATACCCGTCATGTCAAAATTGAAATTGCGGATCTGCCGATAGAAGTTGCTCTGGTTAATGTACCATTCGGCTGAATTCCCGCCCGGAATGTAAAAGTCGGTGTCAAACAACGCAATTCCAGTGAAATTGAACGTTCCTCTGATAATAGGAACGTCATACGGATTACCGACGAATTGCGTGTAGTAGTACTGGATGATGGGCGTGCTGATCAGATAGATGCCTGGAGGAAAATAGACAACGGCGCCAAGCGTTGTACTGGATCCGCAATTGGCACCACATCGTCCACTGGAACATATTAGCACTACATTTCACCTTGGTGGAGGGTGTCGACATCCTCCCGACCAATGAGAATAGGCAGCTGGGAGGATTGGATAAAGAAATAGATTCTTCACATACATGGTGAGGTTGCTGAGACTAAAAGCTGACGCTGCGAGATTGATAGCTGCTGTATCATCATGGACTCCGTTGCCTTTTGCCCCGAAGTCCTGGACATTGCGAAAGAATTGGTATCCTGATGGAGCTAGAGGCATTTGACCTAGGCTCCCGAGAGTCGACAACCAGTACCCATCGCCGGTCGCTCGCTCTTGTACAGTGTGGTTGTGGTGCATCTCGCCCAATTCGAATGGACTGAGTGGTCCTACTACGGGACCGGTCAAGGAGCCTTTGTCAGGAGCGGTTCCAAAGTAGTTATTGATATTGTCTTTTATATAAGGCGGAGCAGGCTATCTCCTGGCGTCAGCTCTCATTTCTGAAGTCTTGGACTTGATTTTCTCACCTGTGGCGTTCCTGGAGGCAGCGGAGGTGCTGTTCCCACCGGGTGCCTGGGCACCGTGACTGTGATTTGGCCCTTGAGAGGCACGGCCAATGCCACTAGCAGTGACAGCATGTATTTGAGCTCCATGATTGTCTTTGGCTAACGGTAACGAAGAGAGACAGAGAGACAGAGGAGCACAACAAATTCGAGGAGGAACGGCGATATGCGAGCTGCGAGTAGCGACACGCTCATGATACTTCTCCATTGCTTGAGCGCCGCCGTAACAACGTTGGTGAAGGTTTCCAGCCTGGTACCCCGCGCCGCACGGCGCTTTCCATGACGCCCGAAGATGTGACGTTGGAGCCGTCTTGATCTAGGTCTCTTGATGAAAAGCAGTTGTTGGTGATTGTTGCAAGGATACAGTTCAAAAGCCAGGCGTCACGCGTGTCTTGCCAGGAGTCCGGACCATCTCGACCCACGCCCAACACCCCACGTCGAGTTGACGGCTGGCAACATCCGGGGTTAGGGGGAAACGCGGGGAGGGACGGGTTTGGGATCGGCGAGAGAGAGAGTTCAGGTTCGAGTGCGGCAAAGCTCATCGGACGATTGAAAATATGGGTGTGGGTGAGTGTGGCACCGCTACGGGGGATCGGTAGCGGCCGCACCAACAGGACTAACATACTGTAATAGGACAAGAGGGCAACGGGGCATCGGCCCAACTGCCTCCGCGTACGCGACTTGGCAAAGTTTAAATTCAACCTCATCTCCTTCCCTCCCCCTCCTCCTTATCCTAATCCTTATCCTACATCCACGTCCAAATGCAGCGTCGACCTCGGTACCGCCACTGAACGGCATCCATACAGTATTGCTCTTTTTCGGAAGTGTTTCCTACTAGCGCTCTGTTCAGCACATTGCAGTTTCTCCTGTTTCTTTTTGGGGCTTCCCGGTTTCTTCCCTCACTGCACAACCCATTGCAGCTTCTCTCTCCCTCTTACATACCACCTTCCCGATTGAATATACACTCTGGATGAGCTGCATAACAGTCTGGGGTCAGGATCTGGAGTCACCCGCGTCAATAGCTTGATTCTAGCGTACCACTCCGCCGGATATTACCAGGGGATGCAAAGATAGGGATCTTTTCCTCTAGCTAGACCATACACTTCTCTCCCCTAGCTTCCTTCTGCAGTTGCACCACATTTCTCCGCTGCTGCATTGTCTGCTTTCATCCTGCGTCGCAATGTTCTCCTCTTTAGTAAATTCAGTTACATTCATAACCACAGGCCGTAGCTGCATGCTCATGCCGCAGTGCGGCGCTTAACTCTGTGCGACCACATGACCCAGTGCTTGCCCCTCTTGCAAGCCGGTCATCCTTCGAGCCTGCCTCAAGACAATGAAGTCTGTGCCGCAACCATCAAGAAAATACCTCGCCGGCATGTTCTTGGGTTGTTGGTTCTTGATTCTAGGCTGGCGGCCAGAAGTTCAGAATCATGGGTCCCTTAACCCCCTTAACAGGATACACCACAAGGGACTAAACAAGACCTTTGCCATGACCCGCTTTTTTTGGTGTGCTGCTGGGTCTTACACTCGAGTAATTACAATCCTGGAAGGATCGTAGCTTGTATTAGGGTGCCCCCGCAGTGCGGAATGCGACATTCTGATGTTGCGCCCCAAGTGACTCTGAACCAAAGACCTCTATACTAGATTTCACTCCTCCTTCCACTACCTTTTTCCTTACTCATTCACCGTTCTTCCTTCGCGTTTAACAGGTCGACGACAACACAAGGTTTGTCTAGGCCCTCAGTCTGTACGGAGTATAGTCTTGAAATATTATCGCATACCCGCAACAAAGCATATTTATTGATCTCTCGGGCCCTTACTCTACAGAGGAGCGTTGCTGTATCTTCTTGCCGTCCGGTCTCCAAGCCCACACCCAGGCAAATATGCTCCCTCTCAACTTGAGCATTTTCACTACATTCGCCCTATTCATCGGGAATCTCTGCAACGCCTACGTATCAGAATATTCCTTCTTGGACACTCAACCTGAGTACGTGGTAGAATCACCCTGAACTACACCAACTGACACGACCATAGTTGGCGCTATGCAGACCTCAAAAAGAGGCAGAACTCCGAAGGCAATTGCAATGCTCCGCAGTGTAGTCCTACCCAGTGTGGTGGCGGCCTTTGCACTATCCCCATCGCTTCCAATCCGAACGAATTCAAACGATCCCTGGACCTCGCCAAGCGGACGTTCACGTTCCCTGAGGGATCAACGGATATATCGAACTACCTCGAAGCAGCAGCCGAGCGAAAAACCGCGGCAACTTTGGTCCCAACATACGTTGGCGATGACTATTGTCCCAGCTTCTGCATCCAGGCCCCGTTCATCAATTTTCCGGCTCGTATTAGCAGTATAATTGGAATGGGGCGCACAGCACTCACGGGCTGTACCATTCTATGCGTCGTATCTTCTCGCGCCGTGTACATGGTAAGGTGTATCCATCCATTATCCGTCCTAGTACTATGCCATCCTCTGACACTCATTACACCAGTGCCATTTCTGGGAGGATATCCACTTCGCGACTGGTCCGAATCCCCGAGGAGGCCGTTCGGGTTTGGGTATTCAACCAGTCATCAATCTCATCTCTGGCAACGGGCTTCCAACACCCCTCGCAGATGGTCCCGCCCTCGATCCAACTCTTTTCAACGGGGGAAACCACGACAACACCTGGGGGTTTATCATGACACCCCGCGCTCGCGCTACAGTCGACAATCCAAATTCACAGGAGCATCCTGCCGAGATTCAGCAGATGTAAGATTCCCTCTTGAATCCGCCCCGTACATTCGTTGAAATTTAATCTCACAATTCGGCAGAGTAGCAGTTTTGAAACAACGCATACCTGGCATTGGCCTTCAGTTCTACAATTATTGGACGAACACAAATCCTGATCCTGCTGCACAAGCGAACCCATATGAATTTGGTTTCCAGGGGGTTGCATTATTTCAGTATGACCCAAATGCAGATGGTAATGGGAATCCGAATTGGCGACTTTGGTTCGAGGCAGCGAATGAGAATGGTACCGGCCTAGGTCAAGTAGTTATATAGCGGTAGATAGAAGAGCAACGAAGTGAAACGTACTTTTTGAGTCCAATCTCACTCCCACTACTACACCTGCTTAATTATCTATCCGTTCTACGATGCCTCACTTATCGATTACACTTTGTTTACTCAAAAGTCAAACCGGAGTCGATAAGTTATGCTCTGTCCCTTGTCACTTCACTTTCAATGCATCAATGCCTGTTGTTTACTTTCAACTCTCTTGGTAAATTGTACTTATCCTTGGAACTTTGGGATTCTCTCCGCTACTAATGTTGTGGACTGTTTGCAAGTGAAACTTTGACAGTGAGACTCGTCTCGCTGTAACTGTCTATGGAAACGATGTAAATCAACAAGTAAAATGGCCAGTCAGCTAAACATACACATCTCATGGCAAAATAAACTTGAGGGACTTTGTAGAAGCTAAGCCACTCCCTTGTTAGGCGGTCCATACTCTCTGTACCCCTGCCGTATCCTTTCCATCTGTTGAGGAGATGACAGTTCACGGACACCACCTCCCCCAAAACCATAAATGATCTGCTTCTTGACCTCATCGCCCTCCCGCTGTAGTGTGTCACCTCTAGGGCCTGGATCAGCTCCAATCAAGGGCGGCTGGGAATGGGAAGCTCCAAGTCCTTCAAAAGAAAAGGATCGCCCCTCTTCAAGCAGTTTGTGAAAGTACAATTCCTCCATGCCAGCAGCGTCGCTAGTGCAGTAGTCGAAGATGGATCTGAATGTTCCTCCATACATAATCACACAATACATAAATAACTTACGCACACCTGTCCGCTGAATGAACGCAAGTAGATCTTGTTCTCTGACATAAACCCCGCGAAGTTCCAGCCGCTTCAACTTTGGCAACGTCTCCGCTTCGGCTGCACGCTGCAACAATCTTTCAAGATGCAGATCCGGAGTTCCAAGAAAGCCGGAACGGAGGCGATAATGATGTATTTCCACGTCTTCCAGTTGGCTGCAAAGCTGTAAAAGCTTCGCAAGGCCAATAAAGTTGCCCTCATCTTCCGCTTCTGCTTGGATCTCATCCCTATCTCTGTTATGATCAGGTGTATCCCAATCTCTCTCCTCATCCGGGTCACACGATCGTTCAGCGTCTTCTATTGACTGGAAGATAATTCTGTCTGAGAGGCTGACTGATAGCGACTTTAAGGAAGCAAGCGAGATGGCGAGTCCATCGTCGATATCGATACGACCAAGTTCATTACAACCCAGGCTGCAGCGCTGCAACCGACGGTCGTTGAATATATTGAGCTTCTCAATAGGAAGTTTGCTTGCTGCTAAAGCGCGCATTGCTGTATGATATGTGTCGGCAGCAGACTTCCAGATAAACCTCCAGCCCCCACTAGCAAGAGGATGGAGTCTCCGCTCGGCATTTTCGCGATATCCTACCACTTCCAAGGATAGCGAGAGTAGCTTTCCAGTCTTGCTATTTGTCGCAATATTGCTAAACGCTTCGCTAAGCAAACTCACATCCGTTCCAGATTCGTGCAATTCCTTATAATCCGTCTGTCGCTGCTCAAGGATTTCAAGGTCCCGTTCAGCTCTAGCTTCCTTCTCCGCTTCCCCATCCGACTCCGACTCCTCTTCTGAACTGTACCTCTCCCCGAGGATAGCCTCAAGTGCCTGTGTGTTGTTTACCACACCGACCAACACCAGTTGCTGGATGAGGCATCCTAGCCTGCCAGGTTGCGTTGCATTGACGAATGCCCGAAGAGAGCTGCCCGTAACATCGACATGCTTCGAGTGAAAATAAGATTTGAAATGATCCTGTGTCGTTTTCGTGGCTAGGGTCCGGTTGCACAGCCGGAGAGTGCAAATGTCACTGAGGGCCAGCATACCGACGATAGTCTCAAAGACCTCATTGGGAAACTGCTCTAAACTCGGTGACATGGAGGCGGTAAGACTGAAGCTAAGGTCACAAGGTGAAGGCGGGTGCTTTGGAATGGAATGGAGCCGGTGTACAGTGAATGGGTGGCAGAGCGAAGGTTGGGCGTGGACCGACCTTCGTTCAAATGCAATGCAGCCACAACGTGCGGTTCAGCGGCGCGGCAAGATGCCGCATGATCCGCATTAGGATGTACGATGAGGTAGTGGGGTTAAGCTTCTGACAGGCCCTTGCAACATGCCACGCACGGAAGCAGGTGAGCCATTCCCCGATTACCGCTGCTTGGAAGCAACCTGCATATTTTTTCATCCGATATGGAAATCCTGGTTGTGCGGCACAGGATGCGCCACTGTACTGCTAGAGATGTTAGTTAATGCATTGTGTTACCCAATGGGAAATAATTGCGAATAGTAGGTGGGGGTCTGCTGAGTGCTCGGTAAGAGCTGGAAGATAGTAAACGAACCGCACCGCTGGCCTACATGACAGCTAAAAGTAGAGATTCGCGGTACTTTCGCGAGTGGACTGGGCCGCAGGGAAGCATTGGAGAACTTGGAAAAGCAGAGCTTGCTGATCAGAAAGTTGCATCTTTTGCTACACACAAAACTAGCAAAATCCTACGTCCGAATTGTCGAGAACCAACGAGGCCCTTGCATTCCCAGACCACTTTTCCGCATACCAGAACTCGATTCGTAAATTACTACCTTCGTTAATATATTGCCACCATTTAATAAAATAAAAAGTATTAATGTAATTTAATATTTGGCCAGGAGAGAATTCGAACTCTCAATGTTAATGCATGAAATTAATGTTTTAACCAATTAAACTATCCTGGCTCAACAAAAATCAAATAAAAATTTTCATCGAGTCAGGGTGGATACCCTGATTTGAAAGGAAACTTGCTGTGCCACATACAGTTGTTCTACCATTGAACTATATTCACCTATAAAAATATTTTTATTTATAATTTTATGTTGGAGTGATTCGAACACCCAATGATAAATACCAAAAAATTTATGACTTACCGATTAGTCTACAACATATATATACATTATAAATATATTTAGTATATAATATATTATTATAACATAATGTAAGGTAATACCGACTTGAACGGACAAAATTAAATAAAAAATCAAATAGCCCTAAGCTATTCATATCTAACAATTCCATCATTACCTTTATATTAAAAATATAATTGCTCGAGATAATATTTGAACTTACAACCTAAACGTCTTCAGAGTTCCGCTCTACCAGGTTGAGCTTCTCGAGCTTAATTAATTAATTTTTATAAATTAATGGAGACATCAAGACTCGATCCTGAAATAACAATATGCAAAATTACAGTTTTACCAGTTAAACTATGTCCCCTATTTTACTTGTACATGTAATAAATTATACTTCGCTAACTCTCATTATTCTACACTACTAGAATAATACTATTTAAACTAATATAAGATTTTATACAGTATAAATTAAGGTGTATTAGAATTATTTAATCTTAGTTTAATAGACGTGTACGGGACTTGAACCTGTATTCAAGTGTCCAAAATACTTTGCTTTACCATTAAGCTAACACGTATAATTTTTATACAAACTTTTATATATAACCCCTGAGAAGGATGAAAATATATCATTTTTATACAAGGTATAAACAGATAAAAAAAATTTCACATAATATATTAATGATCTATCCAAGAAATGACTTGAACCTTCACGACATTAGTCAACGAAGGTTAAGTTCGTCCCGTCTACCAGTTTCAGCACTCGGATGTAATAAATAAGTAATATCGACTAAGGCCAGAGAGAATTGAACACTCATCTCAGCTGTCATGAGTAGCTTGCATTATCAATTAAGCTATAACCTTGAAAACATTAATAAATATACTTATTAATAAGTGCGGACAAAGGATTTGCGCCTTTATTTGCTGGACATGAGGCCAGTTATGTTACTATTACATTAATCCGCATATAATATATATAAGAACAACCCTATACACAAATCATCGAAAACCCACAAGGCCCTTGATATAATCCAGAGAAAATGCGGGCGCGAACCAACAATCCCATGTTCCGCTATCCGAAGTGTCGAACCAACAAGATCCCTTGACCTACCTAGCCTTGGATCCGGATTAGTGCTCACACAGACCATACCTTATCTGGCATCTGCAAAAGCACCTGGGCATATTCGTGAACTGCTGCAGCTGCTTTGCTTTAGACTTGTGGTATGATGGGCCGGCGGTTACTAGACCTATGACCGAAAAGCCAACACCGCGAGTCGTGCTACACCTTCGTCCCAAAGCAGGGTATCACTGGATACGACAAGGTACCATACTTGGTCCCCAGTATTGTTATTTGAAAAATATATGTTAAATAACCCCAAGTTGAGAATCTGTCTTTTAGTTGGCTCTTACTAGAATCATGTGTATTGGTATCGATTCAAAGTGGGGGAAACCGAAGACCGAATTGACTGGTGCAAATATTGATCTTGGAAACCAAGTATACATATCTCGAAACTACTTGAAAGATGATCACCTGGGTGATTGATCCTAGTTCCAATAAATCCAGTCATTAAGGAGCTGCAGATTAATAGGCTAATAAAACATTCTGCTTTGTGATTCGGCCGCATTTGAAGGACAAAATCCGCCGACTCTAGTACTTCTCAATGGTGGCTCATGCTTGCAAGAGTGAGTCGTACAACTAAAGCATTTTACAGGTTTTAGTTACACCAACTACTTCGTGCCGCGAAGTTACATGAAGTGGTTGCTTGCATGAGCCAACTATTGTGCTGCTGATTTGACCTTCTGACACTGTGAGGACTAAAAAGATGAGTCAAGAGAAGAAGCTGCATGTCCATGGTGTTGCTGATACATGGCTGTCAGCTCAAACAGCAGAACGGATTCCTTAAGGCGGCAATTGCTGAAAGAATGTAAATGTCTCTCTTTTCCTCATGCCAACTCTGTAAACGTTAAACGGTCTTCCACTTCTCAGCAACAAAACAAACATCCATCATGAAGTTCTTTGCCGCTCTCCTGGCCTTTGCCGCCACAGCTTTTGCTGCCACCCTACCTGACCCACACGATCCTCTCAACTACTTCAACACAAGAGGTGATTCTGGTTGCTATGCATTGTAAGCTCTTTCCACATGCCGAGTTTCCTTCTTGGCTTTGTGCACCTAACACTGACACCCTTCAAAGTGCAGACCCCGATTCCGGGTGTGGTCAGACTGTTTGTATGTGCCTGAACGGCCTTTGCTACGTAAGATGTTCTGTATCATCAGCTAAGGTCATGGAACTTACCTATTACAGGTCTACGCAAACAACTGTCAGCCTCCAGGAGGCTACCTCGATCACACAGACTCTTGTCTGCCTGAGTGTGGGTACTAGAAGATCTGCAAACGCTACGGATGAGAACACTGCAGGAAGTCTTCAACTCGATGGATATACTGAGTGGTAAACGAATATGAGAAACAAACTCTGCCTTTTGTTATTGTCGCAAAATTGAAGCTCGGTGAACCAAATACGTTGAATTATCTTTCGAATGAGTTATGTTGATCAATAAAACACCTAGTCAAGTTGAGAGTTCCCATACACAACAATACATTTCTTTTCTCCATATCCCCTCAGACCATTAAAAGCCCCACCTCAGGAAGCCACCCTGCAATCTCAGCCCATAATTTCCGCGGACGATCCTCCTCCAAAAAATGCAACCCCTCCCCAACAAAAATACCCTTAACATTCCTCAACCGTTCAAATACCACCTCGCCTTCTCCACCGTAACTAACCTCCCAGGCCTCGCCTAAAAGAAAAGTTTCGGCACCTCACTCTCCAACAACTAACCATGATATCTCTCCGCAATCTCCCACACATCTTTTGGCTCCCCTTCAATCGGCAACTCCTCGGCCAACGAAACAGCGGCTCTCTCGACTCCTTATCAAGAGATAGGTGCCGATAGAAATCATGTTCGACTTGAGTTAACTTTCGGAGCATACCACCTGGTCTCACACCCTTAATAGAAGCATTTTTCTCCATAATGAGTTCTTTTCTTTCTACCTCATCTCAAAATTTCTTGAACCGACTTTGACCAGGCTCACCCCGGAAATCATCCCATGTTTTGAAAGGACGTATGAATTTAGAGAATACGAGGCCGGTAACCCTTTCTTGATTTTGATAGGCCCAGTTGAATCTGAGTGCTGAGCCCCAGTCTTGGACTACTAGGATGAGTTTTTGGGTTGGTAGGACGACGGAGATGAATGTGGAGAGGTAGGAGGCGTGGTCGGTGAAGTGGTTAGGGATGGAGGTTTGCCGGAGGAACCAAAACCGATTAGGTCGGGTGCGATGCAACAGATGTGTGGACTGACGTGGGGGATTATGTTGCGCCAGAGGCAGGAGAAGACTGGGTTGCCGTGGATGAAGAAGGCGACTTCTTGGTGCTTGTTTGGGGTAGGAGGAGAGCCGGTGTCAATGTAGACCACGAGTGAGGAGGGGACGTCGACTCGATGGAGTGGCAGTTATAAAGAGTCTCTATAGTACCTAGTGGAGAAGGTTGGCACCCAACTAATTGCTTTAATACACTCGCTGGTAAGTCGCCAATTTTCTGCTTATCTTGTCGCCGGTAATTGCAATCTAAATACGCAATACTAATATTTGGATCTTTTAAACCTTATTATAAAGATAATCGACTATAATCGATATAAGAACTATCTTCTTAGCACTAGAAATTCCTAGATAAACAATTCAAGACACTCGACGTCGTCCGTGTAGAAGGTGGATGCGCAGCGCGACACCGCTCTCTCCTATGCGCTGAGCATGCTCGAATGCGATACGACATTCATGGCTTCACCTCTCACCAAAGGTTACCTTTGGCTAATTAACTTTGACTTCCCCGTCTTCGCCTATGTTCACAATTTTCAAGGTCTGAGAGAGCGGCCTACTCAGGACCACGCTGAAAGGCTTGGGATGCCATGAGCGATAACTATGAGGCTTGCGTCATGAATCCGAAACAAGGCGAGCTTATTTTTGTTGTCTTCTCTCGAGTTGTCTCCCAGGCCTGGGAGGTGCGTGAAGCATTATTCAGACAACAAGACAAGTGGCTGGAGCCACCACGCATTGTGTCGGACATTAGAAACAAGATAGCACAGACGAGGTCAAATTCTTCAGAACACAGTAATATGGCGCTGCCCAACGGCGCTGCGGCTATCAACTTGGACGAGTCTCCAATGCCCATGCCAATGGACTTCGGTGGCCATGGCACTGGAGGACAGTGCTACACAGATTCGGGGTCCGGGGCTGCCCTGACATACTCGGACAGACCATAATGGACGTCGACATGAACCAGTTCTGGACCATGATAGACCGGAATTGGATGCAAACACAAGGGTGGTGAGGCTGTTGTGTCATTTAAAAAAAGAGAGTTCGCATCGTCAATTTTGATTTACATCTAAGGTTTCGGCTCCCTCACGCGCTGGCGCTTGACAGACGCTGGCGCGAAATGCAAAAGCAAAGCAATCATCATGGCTGACGAAGGGCGGCAACATCATCGACAACTCGGCATCGATACCATCATCAAGAAGGGCGAAGAGAGTCGACTTCGAGTTTACGAACGTCATGCCGGCCCAATTCGCCTACGATCTGCCCTGGTGGCTTGTACTTCAGCCGCCGGGCATCGGGGTCAGGTTAGAGCTAATAAAATCACGTTGAATGAGGGTATATTCATAAAGGTTGAGAACAGGTTCAATTGATCGAATTGATAATGTACAATGATGATCATCGTGTACCGAAACAAAGGGTTCAGTACCCTGCATAATAGGGTAGACTGACTAAGCACCAATAGGATGCCGTAGAATCCTGACAGAGGGAAAGTTGCAATTTCAAGTTAAGAATCTAAAAACCCCTCTCGACATCTACCTCCTAAATGTGATATGTCGTAATACTAATCAACGTGAAAGAGAGGTAGTTGAAGGTATTGCTCGTTTGACAGAGCTTGTCTGAACGATATCCACGACAAAACGATCTCTACCAAAGAGAACTCACGAAATTTCAGTTCGCAAGCAGCTGCAGAGATGTGCAGAACGAATTCAAAGAAGTTATCTGAACGGGTTGGTCGGACATATCTATTTTTAGCGCTAGAGCTAATCTTACAACAGATTCAGTCTGGTTCTTCTACCGCTGCAATCCCTCGATCCAAACAAAATCGCATCATGGTGGACTCCCGAGACGTTCCGTCCTAAACGGAGGTTCCTTTCGGATGCCTAGCAAGACCTCAGCTGTGGCGATACCTGTGATGAAAGTTGGAAATCCTAGAATCGAATACTATGACGCCCAGAGGGTGGCCTCATCGGTAGATTGAATATAGGGTCCACGAGTGCATCAAAGCCCTAGTAGCAATAGTTTCAAGCTGAGTTCTGTGCCTCCCTATAGGCCTTAATGAGGTCCTCATGTATATCAACCTCATTAACCCAGCTATTGTCATCTTCTGGATATCCTTCTACTTGACCCAGTATTAGGTAATCATCTTCTTGCGCTTCCCTTTTCTAACCGGGACAACCTGATCATCCATAACTCGCTCAACTTCGAACTAGTTATCCTCAAGGACGACAGCAGATGGCCTAAGTTCCTGAACAGCTTATTCTCTAAGCTACTGGTATCCTGGATCTTAATAAGAAGCAAGTACTCTCCAATAGAGCTGTTACCAGGACTACTATGGGTTTCACTGATATAAGAGTCAAATAGCTCTTCACAGTCAAGAATATTCCGTATATCTAGTTTGTGATAAGCAAACGGTATATAGATTGAATAAGGAGTCTCGAGTTACCTGGATCTAATGAGCCGCTAACAAAACCTTCATTAAAGCAATTGCGCCCTCCTTTCTCAGTAACTACGTCTAAATCGGAAAGTACGTTCGCCCGTGGATTGCTTCAATAGTCGCCTGATTTGTCCGATCAAGTGGACGTTGGCTGACTGAACCAAGCTCCAAAAATTGCCACTTGGCCCTGATTGCCTCATAATTTCAAGAGATCTATCATTAGCAATCAGGCAGGGAGGAGGTCAAGAGAAGCTTTGGACACTCTTCCAAACCTTGATAAGCCATGGCATAATAACGCCAACGCATTGCGATGCTTATTTCTATTGGTATTTATAATAGCCACGGTCATTTTCGTGATGTATGTCCTCCCCAGAGCCCGCCGGACACTGTTCACAACATACGCCAAATACGTATCAAGTCGATTCAAATTTCTGGAAACTCGTCTTTGGGCGCGCAGCCATTCAACTCGCAGGATGGACATTTGCTTTTGGAACCGGAATATTGTACCTCTGTTTCATATACTGGACGTTATTCAACAAACCTACGAGATGGTCGCTTACGGCAGATTTTCTAGCCGCTTGTAAACCGCAGAGGGTCAGCTTCCGCAATGTATTGCTGCTTCGAAAATAATGATGTGCCTTAGGAAAATGATCTACCTCTAGGAGATGATTGTGTCAGTATCTCGAGAAAGAGCTCAAACCGCCCCCACGCCTCAGCGTAGCTATTAGTCTAGTCTTCGGCGGAGTCTCCATTTTATTTGCGGCGGCATCAGTTTATGTGACCAGGATCGTTCGGATGCAGTCGCCATGGAAAAAGCGTATATCAGTGTTGAAATTCAAGAAGTAGCCAGCTTACGTACTCAATAAGGACTATCCGATATTCAAGAAGGGGCGAGTAGTCTTGTAAGGAACGACCCTCAGAGCAGTTTGATGGAAAGCGTGCATTATGCGGGGAACGAGTCGCTCTCCCACATCCAATGATCTAACAGGAATCAAGAACATCATAGTTATTAAATATATCTTGATCCTACCTAACTTTGGCCACTGCTATTGTGCCCTGGTGGGAGCCTTCAATCCGTACGGAGTGGCGTCGGGATTTATTTATTTCCAACCTACTACAGTATTGAGATAATTGACCGAACTAATCAACAGTTGCATGATAGTATAGACAAGTTCATGATGGAAATCTTATGAGGACTGCCACTCCAAAGGCCGAATGAGTTGAGAAGTGGCCTTAAACTAGCGTATGGCGAGGTAGGTAAATTGACCAAAATTGATACAGCACCTCTAAATAAAGTGATTTGAAGGTGATAAGTAGGTGAGTTCTAATTGCACGCTTCAGGGGAGTGGGTCAGCCCTTGACCATCCATACTTAACGTAGCTCTATTATAGATACATCTCGCAAGTCCCATGCAACTAACACCAAAAATGTGACCTAGCCACAACCCAGCCCCTCCTTGGGGATTTCAACTTCCTTCCCATCGCCTGACTTCTCCGCCTCCGCGTGGGCACTTGGCACCGCCGCTCCTTCTCTCCAACCTCGCTATATCTTTTTTACTCAAGGTCATACTTCCCTTCGCCAACTTCGGCTCTTCCTTTTCATTTTCAACCACGCAAACCTTGTTGACCTGCAAAATCTCGGGGAGAAAATAGCGCATACCATCTGTCAGTTGTTGAGTTGGGATTGGGGGGCTGTCTCCTCTAAGCCCGGATTCCAAGACAAACGATTTCAATGCGCTTGAAGCTGCAGAAGCGCTGAGCAGACTTGGCCAATGGCCACAAACGCAGCGGAACCTCTTAAAGATCGGCAGTGGTCTACCGAGGCACCAGAACCTTACTTGAGCGTTTCTGGATTGACTTGTTTTGATGTCGAATCTGGAGAGACTCAAAAGTAACACAGCCTGAACTTAAAGTCAACTTCCTCTCCCAGCTGTCATATTCCCATCGTACCATAGCTCAGACGCAAGATTCCGTTACAGCTCTGTATAGATGTTATCTTGCACTCAGTTTACGGGACTAGTACCGAAACTGGAAGTTCTTCGAACGCTACGAATGCATACAAACTCCAAGGCATCTTTCTTTGGTCCAAATAAGCTCATTTTAGCGGTTGTTCTCAACAAAGCCAAGAGGCACTTTCAACCCAGCTACCGTAGTTTCCGATAGTACAACCTTCCTTGCAGATTTGATTTAGTTGAGCCGCATAGCTAGTGCCTTCCCTCCAAAGCTTTAGATGAGATCGCCGTCTTCCTTTACAAATTGGTATCTAGGCCATGCTTGAAACTGCGGAGAAAGATACTCTCGAAAAGGGGTTAATGGCGGGGTGCAGGAACGCTTCAATCAATGAGACTACGGAGCCTGAATCTCCCGAAATTTCCTCTCCCTCCTAGGTTCGTGATATACACCAGTTTTGTACTGGTTATTCCCTTAAATCCCATCTATCAAGGTCTTCCCGCCAGTGAGAATTGAGCTTGCATACGCGGTGTATTTGTAACGGAGACATTACGGAGGCCGATAGGATGCCCATAGTTAATTTTTTTCTCGTGCCGGTTCCGTTTTAGTCTCTGGATGTGAGCAGCGGCCGCTTTAACCCGAACCGAGGGTGAGCAAACCTGAGTAAACCTGAGCAAACCGGAGCAGAGCCTGAGCACTCAGCCTGCCCACTATATAATACAGGTCCTATTTTAAGCTGAGGAAAGGAAAAGGAAGTTTCTAGAATTACAGTTTGTGGGAAATATAACCTGACGACTGGCGCTAAGCCGTTGCGACTGGTTATTCAGAAACTCCTGAAAGTCGGTTCCATCGCAATCTTCCAGAACAGTCACACTAAGGAGAAAAGAAGAATTTCTACGGTACGGTTATAGGGGTGTAACCCTAACACTATCCAGGAACCCCTATCAATCGACAGATTAACCCTTGCATACTGAAGTACGTTTCTATCTAAAGTTAGTGAACCTCGTAACGTTGCACCAAGTTACAAACTCTTCGTCCACTAATCGCGCCGGAAAGCCAGCCATGACCTAATGTTCAAAACAGATAGTGTTTAGCATATTTCTGTAGAGCCAAGCATATTCAACACATCCTTGAACTAACCAATGTAGCTCATTATTAATCTAGTGGTCTTGCACCTGTTTGGACAGCTGAATGTGTTGGGCGGCGCTGTGGCAAGTCATACGTGTAATAGCAATGCCACCACAGTTTCAGCGGCTGTTCATGCAACTTTCGCTGCGCCGCAGCCACAGTCTTGGGCACATAATCAGTCTTCACACCATTTGGGCTCATAACCTATTTGATGAGGCTATGGCGACTGAGGTTCTGAACGGATTGATTAATTAATGAATTGTACAGCACATTCAGTTGCACGTGATTACCACTACAACTATTCCCACCCACCAAGGCAGAGCAGATATTCGTGCTAGCCATTCTACCTCAGCCCAGCCTCAGCCCCATCACATCTCTTCAAGATATTTTCTTTTATTGATGCATTGTTCGTCCTAACATTACACCGATTCATTTCCTCGGCGCATTTGCTATCACCATGGCAGAAGCGTTACTAGCGTTCGGAGTCGCTGCCAATGTTGTCCAATTCATCGACTTTACGGCGAAGGTCATATCCACTGGGCACCATACCGGAAAATCGAGTTATGGGGGCATGAATGGGAACGAATTAATTCGCAATGTCAACGATGACTTGCGGAATACTATCGACGACCTTGAAAAATCTCTTAGGAGGCAGCAGGGAGAAAACCCAACGCAAAATCAAATGGAGCTTCTGCACCTAGCTGAACAGTGCAGAGATGTTGCATCAGAGCTCTTCGCGGCTTTGGAGTCGCTCAAGGTGCACGCCAAAGCACAAACAAAGGTCACGATTTGGGGTAAGAAGAAGGAGTGGTGTGGTTGGCAGAACTTTCGAACCGCATTGAAGACTGTGTGGAATGAGGGTGAAATCAAATCACTAGAGCATAAAGTGAATACTTTTAGACAGCAACTTGTTGTTCGTATACTTGTTTCTCTAAGGTAAGTGCATTTGAAAGCCCTTGCTATAAATAGAGGCTGAAAAATAATGTTGTGTCAGGGACGAAATGAAATACTCTCACTCCGCTCAATCTTCTATAAGAGAAGACATGAGCCGGATCAATAACAGTACCGAAGGACTGGGAGAAGTTTTTTTGAACCATATCCACGAGAGCAAGCGTTGGCAGGCTGATCTCATAAATGCTATTCACCAAGACCATACCAACGCTACTGATCGAGGATTATCAGCCGTCATCGAATCAGCTTCAAAAAGAGAGCAACAATTGCAGAGAAGGTTCCTTGACCAGATCCACTTCTCTGAAATGGTCGATAGAGAGAGTCGAATTGCCAAAGCACATGAAAAGACATTTCAATGGATATATAAGGACCCCGAGTCAAGGAGCACGCCATGGCCAAGTTTTACGAAGTGGCTGAATAGTGGTTCCGGCCTCTATTGGATTACTGGTAAAGCTGGATCTGGGAAGTCGACGTTGATGAAATTCATATGCAACTATCCACTTACCTCTGAGAGTTTGAGAGGTTGGAGATCTGGTATCCCGCTGGCAACAGCGGCATTTTTCTTTTGGAATTCAGGCCAAAACATTCAGATGTCTCAGATGGGTCTATTGCAATCTCTCTTGTACCAGCTTCTTGTGGAGCATCCTGAGCTTATTCCACGCCTTTTCCCAGAACGGTGGGAGGCATATACTTTGTTCGGTAACGATCCAAACGATTGGAGCGTAGGAGAACTCCGCAAAGCTTTCGCCCTATTAGGAAGCGAGGACCCACAGAAACGAAGCTACTGCCTCTTTCTTGACGGTCTTGACGAATTTGATGGAGACCATTCGGATCTGAACAATCTTCTCAAAGATGCCGCTTCTTCGCCACACATCAAGATCTGCGTTTCTAGCCGGCCTTGGAACGTCTTTGAGGATGCTTTCGGGCAGAAATCCTTCCTCATGTTGCAGGATCTCACTTATTCCGATATCCAAACGTACGTGAGTTCTAACTTTGAGAACAATGCCGGCTTTGCAGAGCTCGAGAAGCGCGAACCGGGATATGCAAAGGAACTCAAAAATAATATTTGCAAGAAAGCAGCGGGGGTTTTTCTGTGGGTTAATTTGGTTGTCAAGTCCCTTTTAGCTGGACTCCTGAATGGCGATAGGGTCTCTGACCTTGACGCAAGATTGGCACTCCTACCTCCGGACCTCGAAAACCTCTATCAGAAGATGCTTGATAGTCTCGATCCTTTCTATCATGAGCATGCATCTCAGCTCTTTCAGCTTATTCGAGCAGCTTCTACGCCCCCAACCCTCCTGACCTTGTATTTTGCAGATGAGGAGCCAATTTTTGTTTACAGCTGCAGCGTCCGCCCGCTCACCAGTGACGAGCGAATATTACGAGCAGATATTATGAGGCGAAGATTGAACAGTAGATGTAAAGGTCTACTAGAAATAGCCACTACTACTGTAGCTCCTCGCGATCCTGAATCTGATGAAGATCCAAGACTGGTTCATTTTCTTGAAAAATCAGTTGCAGACTCAACAGTACAATATCTGCACAGAACTGTCAAAGACTTCTTGGAACGTCCAGCAATATGGAATCGACTACTTGAGTTTGGCCCCGCTGGATACAATCCTCGGATGGCTCTTTGCAGAGCTTATATATCACAACTCAAACACATGGATCCCAGAACACTCAGTCGAGCCATTTTCTGGAAAGCCATCAAATCTTGCGTTGAATATGCAAATGCTGAGGATGATCCTAACGGAAGTTTTACAAGCCTGTTGGATGAGCTCGACCGTTCCGCTACCCAACTTGCCACCTCCACCGGTAGTGATAGTCGAACCTTTATGTCGTGCTACTCAAACTTCGTACCTAAAGGAGGGGACTTGTATCCTCATTGGACATGTACATTCTCTGGGTTTGCAGCTAACAGAGGTGCCACATTCGTATCACTGGCAGTGAAGCTTAATCTGTATTATTACGTCGAGGCAAAAGTGAGCAAAAACTGTCTTATAATGCAAGACTCGGGACTTTGGTCACTACTCGCAGACTCTATTATATACGAACCTTCTTTCAACTCGTTCTTTAATATTAGAACGTTTCCCAATTTGAAGATGGTCACGCTACTACTTCAACGGGATGCAGATCCAAATTGGCTTCTTACTTCTAGTACTGTGTGGGAACATCTACTGGACGAGGTAGCACTGGGCGGTCTTCCACCGGCAGACCAAATGGCAAACCCGGAATCTGGCTACAAATTCAGTAATATAAGTCTTGTAGATTCACTGGGGATAATGGAAACTCTCCATCTCGGTGTGAAAGCCATTTGCAAGGTCTCCGTGTCGCCTGAGTGTATTGAAGTAATGTACGAGTTTCTCGCACACGGTGCGGATCCAAAGATAGACTTAGAGGCTAGGTTGGGTATCTCTTTTTTTGGGGCTTCGAAATGTGAAACGCAAGTTGTTTCGAAAAAGGGTGTGGTTAAATCGATGTTTAAGATTGGTAAATATGTTAAAGTTTCCAAAAACCCCGAAGGTAAAAGAAAAGTGTGACAGCTACAGGAGCTGGAGAGCAATGGGAGGGATTACAATACGCCAGAGGGAGCAGTGGTTTGAGTGGTCAGGCGATGAGCATAAATATTAACATAAGTACATAGTATGAGGCAAGTGATAATAGCATAGGAGAGTATAGATAGTAGCTGGGATATCTGGAGTACTATGAGTAGCCGAGTAGATCGAAAAACTCAAGCTTGCCCTTTCCTTTAAGGACCTACCAGTAGGTACGCTGGTGGTTTAAGCACAAAAAGACGCCGTATGCTTTTTTCGAACACTTTTACCACTATGAGTGCCTGTGGGTTGACTGGTAACGACGTCTCCAAGATAAATATCATTCCTATTACTCCAGAGGCCCCCTTCAATACCGATTATAAGGCCAAATTTGATTGAGAGGCTGTGTTGCATAATTGTTTGTGACAGTAGCAGTAGGGCCATTTCCCTTCAAACTAGCTGAGAGGCCAACCACACCAATTCGGCCTATGGTATATTTGTTCTCGGTCGCCATTTTTCTTCAGCCTGGGATGAGTTTCATTTCATCAACCGAATAGTGTAGGTTTATTTTACACTGGTTAGCACTCTTTGAAGAAGGCTCTCCTGCTTTCGGCCACGTTCTTGTTTTGTCTCAAATAACGAGGTCATGCCCAACTCCATTCGTTGTAACATGAGCGGTCCAATTAAGCCTATGGATCGATTTCGCAGACCACAGATTTTGGAGAGAGAGGAAAGGCTAAACTAGTTTACTCCTAAGAGGTCGCGACTAGTGTAAGTTATCCACTTGATGCATTTGATAATCTTTTCCTTGTTGTAACTGTTTGAAGTCTGCAAAGACGTACACGGTGCTGACATGATGGCTATAAGTAGAGGGATGTGAGCACCTCAAGATTCTATGAGGGACATGAATGGAGAGTTTCTGAGCATGGGAATCGCATAATCACATTTATTCACCTATTTTTTCATTTTTGCTTGCCCTTCCTTTTTCCTTCACTAGAATCACAACATGATGTATACCAAACGTCCTCAGTAGCTACTCGCCGACTAGCACGCAAATCTCTCTGCCGGCCGTCAGCAAGCTACAGTCCATGCCTTGGGTAAGCCCCACTAGTTCTGCTACCGTTGCACCGTGGTCATTTGCAATGACCTAGCACAAGCCTCTAGGCTTAACCAGGTATCAAACAGAATTCTCTGCACAGACAAGGGACGTTGGCGTGGTGGCAGACCCTAGGAAGCGGAATAGAGCGAGGAGGAACACCAAAACTAGCAAGAAGAACGGTAGTATATACTACTAGGCCTTACCGTTACCTTTGCGCATAGCTTGCTCCTTAATTTGCTGCTAGGGTTGATTTTATAAATAGAGAGTAAGACCTACGCTGGCCATTGACATAGGCTGATAGCCGCTGCTGCCTAGATAATGCTGTTAATTTTGATTGCGGCTGCTCGAGTTAACACTACTTACTTCAGTGAAGTCCTCCGTATCCCGCACCCAGATCTCCTTCCCAGTAGCTACCGACTTGATCTCGGTAGCTGTATGTTTGGGTATCGGCATCATAGCCAACATGTTACATGCCTTCCGGCAAGCGACCCTCCTAGTTGGGTTAAGGCCAGAGATGTACAAAGGCTGCGAGGCTCTCATACCAAATCTTCCCGAGACCAGCGGCTCATCCTAAAAGCTGAAATAGCTGTAGCTTCTGAGTTATGTGATGCTATGTGGATGGATAATGACGGAAATACTATTGCTGGCGAAGCTGGGATCTTTTGCGTCCCAGTATTCGATGTGGACCTACCAATTTGTTGAGGGTTTCTAGTCCACGGAAATAAGGGATTGTGATGAGATGCTTTGATTCCGGAAGTCGAGACCATGTCCTTAAATACCCACTTACCACTGGAACTGAGGTATAAGTATCGAGTATCCCGGGTTGAGTTATGGACCATCATCATCCTCAAGTTCCAGAAACATCAATCGCTCCTCACACTCCAAACTAATTCCAATTCACCCAAACCGCCAAACTGGTCGCAATCAAGAACGTCCTTGTCTTCTTACCACAGCCATTGCTCTTACAGTCGGCAAGCGCGATACCTCCACTATTCTCAGCGATACCATCGACTCAGACCCCAAGTCCCTCACTCTGCTGTCAATAGTTACCAAGGTGGCCTTCTCGCTGCACTCCCAGTCACCAGCGCTAAGATGGCCCTCGACTCGGCAATTAACAAAGGTACCTGCGATGCCCTGGCTACTTCCTAGCTCTCCATCGCCGATTCCACCATCATCGCCGCCATCTAGAACATCACCCCAGACATCGAGACAGCTCTCACCGCCTTGATCAGCAAGAAAACTCAATTCTCATCGACTGGTCTTATCTCCGCTCTCTATGGACCTTGCTCCTCTTAAGTCTGACACTGACAAATTCGCTGATCCTTTGATCTCTATTGCATCTGCTCACATCAAGGCCTGCGCCAACGGCTTGAAGGCCACTATCGACTCTGACATCGAGAAGGCTGTCTCTGCTACTCTTCCTAATTGCACCACGTGATGTCGGTTGGTAGCATGGATGGACTGGACATGTTTGGGGATTGATTAAGTTAGAGGATGTGGTGGGGTTGAGGGGATGTGAGGATGATTGATGATTGGGATGTTGAAAATGGGGCGTTGGTCGGGAAAACAAAATGAATTATGAAAAAACACTTTCTTTCTAACACGCCCTCTCTCATCTTGCCTGTGAATATGTGCCTCAATCTTGGCCTTATGAGGCCACGCAATCAAAGGTCTGGTTCCTACCAGGATGATTCGAATTTCGGCTACCACAGAGCAGAGGAGGGGAGATATTGCATCACTAGATATCAATATTCTTTCCAAGCAACCTCCTATTTCAGACAAATATCCTCTCAATCCTAGTCATCTCGTTCTACACAACTTCCTCACCACGCCGCGACTCACTCTCGTCTATCTTCTCCTTTTCCTTTTCGCTTCCTTCTAAAATCATTCTATTCCGTCTATCCTCATCATCTTCAGATAACCAGCAGCCTCACCGGCACCAACGCAATAATAATCACCGGGAATGCAGGCGCAGCGACCGTCAACGTGACATAGAAAATGATTCCCGTCATGACAATCTGCAGCATTGTATATGTGTGAATGCCCCAATAATTCCTGACTCCTTTGGGGAGAGGGGGAAGTTCGGAAGGTGGAGTTAGGATGTAGGAGAATCGGTAAAGAATCGGGTTCACGGCGACTGATTGCTCCCCCATAAACATGAACAGTCCGGCCAGCACAGAGGTAGGTGTGAGGCCGAGAACGTGCTGGAAGGGTGGGGAGAGGAAAAGTAGAATTCCGGCTGCTTGGAGGAAGGGTGACCATCGCTGCTCATAAACTCCTTGCTTCTTGACGAATGCGATTTTGCGTTCTCCAGTTTTTTCATCGATGGTAATGCTTTCATCCGTTACTGTGTGAAGGAGAGATTCTGAATGCAATGGAGCTTGTGGGAGAAGACCGTTCGCTGGGGGTATTCCTAAGATCCCGCATATTGCTGTCGTGGTTCCCAGAAGTACGATGTCCCATGCGAAGCCGCCGGGCTTCTTGGTGCCGTATCGGTCTAAAGTGCAAATTATGCTACTGATTTCGTGGTCAAAATAGAATAGGATGGTGATGATCGCGCCGGGAATGATGGAAACAAAGATCCACGCTATCGGTAGCTCCCAGAATCGCACGAAGAAGACGCTTCGATCGGGACTGGAAGGCCGGAACGACGTCTGCACGACAAGTGTCTGCTTGTCGAGCGTTGCGAGTTCGCCGATATGAGGTATCCCGATGAAGAGAATGATGGAGATGGCAGCGGCGTATTCGGTCAGTCCCATGCGGATGTAGCGATGGAAGAGGGGGGCCCAGTTGTTTGCAGTCGAGAGCACGACGGCAACGAGGAAAGTTCCAACAGCGCCAATAACGGAGTATAGGAATGAGGCGAAAAATGCGGCGTCATGATTGCGTTGAAGTTCTTGTACTGCTTTGTGGAAGTAGATGATGGAGTTGAGTAGAGAGAAGATGTCGGCGCTGAATGTCGTTACGTATTGCATAGTCCAGTCGTGGGCGTTGAAGATGGCGAGGAGATAGTGCATCCATGCCGCGTGGATTAAGGACCATGCCATTACTGATAGGAAATCTACCTATGGAGTGGTCAGCTTTGCTCTTGAATAGATAGCGGGTAGCGCACATGAAATGAATCTATGCATAAGGAATATATGTTCTCTGCTAGGACGGAAAATGGTCCCGTGACTCCAAGAATGGTTAAGGGTTGTATCGAAAATCTATCATTCTAAATCAGCCATAGCCCCTATCTAGAGGAAGTCTTACTCACAAACTGAAAATAACTCCACATAGCCCTGTACTGAAGACCACCTCGATAGTCCCCCAAGTCATCCCCGTCAACACATACAAATCGCTCGCAAACGAAATTCCAGGCAATATATTCGTGAAGAAGACATAAACCGCACTTGCAAAGACGAGCTGATTGAATGTCGTCCAATCAGAGATATATCGTTTACTTATATTGCCAATATCCTGTCTGAGCAACCGGAATGGTCGAAGCTTGCCTCCTGGTGCGAACCAAGTTTTTAATACAGCTTTGAGGGGCTTCTTCGAACGGGGAAGCATTTTTGCATAGTTGGTCTCTGTTTGGGCATTGAAATCTTTCTCCAAAGTCGTTGTCTGGGGTTGGGATGACTCGATATCAGGTGGCGAGTCTGTAATGTCTCGAGATCTTAAGTCTTGGCCCTTTTCTCCTAGAGCTGAGCTCGACGAGCTCCCCGATACAGGTACCATAGTCGATTCAGAGCTGATATCCAATGAAGAGGTCCTTTCTGGTGGTGCTAATCTGTTGCTCGCCATTTCGTGGTTGCCGCTCGACTGTTGCCCCTCCCGAGCTGAGTTCAGCACCGTTCATCCATCTTATATCGTCGTTTCGTTGACTCAACCATCAGTATCGAGTACTTGGCAGGTAGCAATGGCTGCCTACGAAGCTCTCTTTTATCCAAGTTTTCTTGGTGGAGATGACGAGTTCTCTATTCCTTTTCCGCCACGTAAAAGTTAAACCTTAAACTTTGGCTTCACGCCAAGCCTTGTCGAAGACCGATGTGAAGGGTGGATAGGAGAAGGGCTTTATGGATGAAAAGGGGCACAACAAGCAAATACATGAAGTCCAATGAATACTCGAAACGGCGTGTATATATTTAAGAGCCTCTTTCTCATTGTTTCATATGAAAATATATAACAAAATTGTGTCCAACAATCAACGGGCCCCAGCAAAGGCCGAGGCTCGTACGTGGCGTTATGCTGGGGCGTTGATTGGCCACTCTGAGATTGGCGAAGATCTTCAAAATTTCAACCTTCAGCCTCGTCTAATTAAGCTGTCTTATTTTGAACGACAGCAACGACAGCAACGACAGCGACGAAAACCAGCTTCGTATTCACGCCCGACAGCCCCGGCGTATATAATGGCATATTGATAGCACCCATCCTGCCGCCAACGAAATGGCACAATTCATACCTCGAGCTTCTTTTCCCGCCCAACTCTCCCTCCCTCGATCCTACTACCTTGGTCATCATGCCGCCGGTCTCTCTAAAATGAAGATGATGCTCTCATCCATCGATCTCATCGTTGAATGCCGCGATTATAGAGTCCCTCTCACATCAAGAAATCCTCTATTCGAGCAGTCGCTTGCTGGGAGAGAACGAATGGTACTTTACACGAAGCGGGACCTTGGATCAAAGGATAGACCGTCGGATAGGAAGGTAGTTCTCCAACCTGCAAAGCTAGTGTATGGGATGAAATGGAGCTAATATATGCCTGTGTTATTAAGAGGGAAGACATCATCCGCAAATGGCACACTCCCTCGCCCACTCTCTTCACAGATCACAAATCCAGGAGAGACGTCAAGACTGTTCTAGAATTCGCGAAGGAATACGCATCGCACTCACAAACCCTCACCGGTACACGGATCCTCATAGTCGGTATGCCGAACGTTGGGAAATCGTCAATGCTCAACGCACTCCGAATGGCAGGCGTGCATCGAGCGAAGGCAGCATTCACAGGCGCACAGCCTGGTATTACGAGGAAGATTGCGAGTGGAGTGAAGATCGTGGATAGAGATGAAGATGCGGGAACTGAGGGTATATATTTGGTGGACACACCGGGTGTTTTCATGCCCTTTGTGCCAAATGCGGAAGCTATGTTGAAGTTGGCACTTTGTGGCTCGGTGAAGGATACAATTATTGCACCTACGACGCTGGCGGATTATCTGTTGTATCACTTCAATAAGCAACAGCAGGGGGGCCGTATATATGGAGAGTATTGCGGACCGACGAACGATGTCAATGAGTTCTTGGAAAGCGTTTGTATGAAGACTGGACGATTGGGGAAAGGTGGCGTGCTGGATTTGGATGCCGCGGCTCTTTGGATCATCCAGAGATGGAGGCAGGGTAATATGGGTACATTTGTCTTGGATGAAGTGACGGAGGATGGGTTGGAGAAGAAGATAGCGGAGGAGGTGGAGACGAGTATTAGTCAAGCGAGGAAACAGATGAAGGATGCGCAGAGGATGAAGGCGAAGTCGAGGAAAGTGGAAGCGATGTGACAAGTTATTTGTTCTTCAGTGAGTTGCGTTGCATAGCCCGGAGTCAGGGGGCAGTTCATCTCAGATGTTGGGAGTCTTGGGTATCAGAGGCCCTAAGATAAATGTACAAGCACGATTACAGATCCTGCGAAAAACGTTATTATATAAATCTCCAGGCGAGCTCTCTCCTAAAAATATACAAGTAGGGTATCTAATGTTCAAACGTATAGGGGCCTTCCATCTTCCCGCAGAGGCGGTTTTGCTCCCAAAACCTTCCGCGAAATTCACCCTTCCTAACGCCATACAGATCATCATGCGCCAATTCGCAATAAATTTCAATAGCAATTTATTTACATGATCCGGTGTAGAATTTTAGCTCTGCCCGACATCCCAGCACCTTCTGCTCCACTGAGCACAGCCATGTACACTGACGAGATGTTCTCTCATTTCTTACTTCAGGGCCCCTCGTATGTTCCTTACTGATTTGCCCGGTATTTATCTATTGTTCTCACATCATTTATAAAATGTAAAGTAGGGGCAGAGCCAGGTGGAAGGCGGAAGCGGTGTAATACGTGGGCATAGAGTTTGAAACGATACGAGGTACGCGAAACCCTTTCACTCTTTAGTCAAGTCGCACGGCATCTAGAAACTCAATGTGAGGGGACTTTACGATAGCAGACATATCTACACTAGAAAGGTAGAGGAGAACCATGCCTCCTCGCCCAGGGAACATTATTGCCGAACATTGCTTGATTCATGACAACGACTTATGTTGAAATGCAGGAAGCATTGGTGGTACATGAATATCATTTTTCTCATTCATCGTTTCTGCGGACCAGACTCTTTTTGAGTAACCTTCCGACATCCTCATCGACAAGCATTCATTGTCTAGGGGGGTATACAAAGTTTTGCAAAAGATATTATGGAAGTCACCCATATGTACGAGTAAAGGCCATGGTCCTCGGTACACGGTAAGCATCCTTTCAATTTGATATTTTGTGAGTACTTACATAAACAAAGTTAGGAATACTGGCTATAACATTTCTCAAACATCATGGCGAATCAAGGATCCGGCTGGAGATGATACGGGGCTTACTGACATCGCTCGTGGAACACCTTTAACGTATATAGTTTTGACGTTTCCAGCTATTCGTTGCCAGAATACATCGCGTGGCAGACTTCCCATCCGGACATTGGCGAGACACAAGTTAAAGTCCGAAGATTCCGAGTCAGCTCCCATCGGGATGGATATATCGACTCGATCGACAGGAGAGAATCCTCGGCGCGGTATCTTTATCATCGTATGCGTGTTTTCTACGAGTGTCAGCAAACGCTAGCGACCCTTGTATTGAGGCTCTCATACCCTTGATGTTTTCTTTCGGAATCTTGGATAGTGACTGGGTACCTGCGTCGTACTCGATTGCGTTGATATCGTCCCATTTGTTTTTTGATTGGCGGCCTCGCGGAGGTGTCTGGGGTCCAGTGGAATCTCTGCGAGAGCCGCTTGTCCCATGTTTATCGTCCATTGGTAGCAGAAACCCAAGTGGCGTTTTCAGAAAATCAAGATGAAGATTTAAGCTCAAGTAATCAGGGAGGATTTTCAGAGTTTTCACTGTCTCGAGGACAAAGAATTTTCGCCCACCCGGGGATATATAGAATGTCGCATACTGGCAATGCGTTAAAGTGGGTGTAGGGAACAATGACCAAGAATGCCGTGGACCCGCATGGGGTGGTATCATCCGAAACATCAGGCCGCCGTTCGCTTGAAATCGCCGGATTTGTACATATCATGGGTTTGGCCTCGACCAGCCACTCGCTTGCCAAACCACTCCCTTTCAAGACGATCCCGATTGTCTTGCCCATTTGACTTAGCCACAGTCTCAGCCTCCTCCTTTTCCGGAGTTTCTGCCTGAGAAATCAGCCTTGGTGCTTTGAGCCGGATGCTCCGTTATATATTTCTTTTTTCCTTCTCTTACCGCTGACCTCTTGTCTCAAACGTCAGCCGCTCTTCATAGTCATTAGGGTCTGGCGTGATATGCCGTGGAGGTGCAAAGTCGCAATGCAGTATATGGTCGCCAAAATTATCCAATTGTCGATCACAACCGATCAGAGACACAAGGCTGAACTAAAATGGAAGCCTCCAAATCCCTCAGAGAGGGTGCTATCAAGCGGCTCATGCAGCACTCACCTGTGTCTCCCGTTCAGCCCACTGTCATAACTGCTCTCCTTCTGCTCAAGGCTGCACGCTTTCCCTTGCACTCACGGGGAATCCATGTTACTCGAGCATATCATTTCGTGAAGTGTGTGACGAATATATAACAAGGAAGCTTGGGTCCCTTCCACTGCATTAATATCCTAGCACTGGGCCATATAGTTACGCTCCGTTGTCATGCAGGAACCTCCGACAGACAATCCGGGTCAGTCCCTACAGCCGCCGCCCCCTAATGATCCTCCATCAGAACAGTCCTCTCATACGCTCAATCAAGCGCCCGGTACACCTGATGATCCTTGGGCTCAGAAATACCTCCTGACTCTTGGTGAGTCTCCCGAAGTCACATCATACTTCCATCCTAACACAGCATCAGATGGCGGTGGCATACGAGGCTATTCGACTCTTTTGGTTATCAAAGAACTGATGAGAATTATCAGCATAATTGAATTCGAACGAGATCCAAGGGCGGATTCCAGTTATTATCCAATCGCATTTGTGCCCAATAAGGGTTCTCAGATCGTGTCGGAGGGTGGGCGTTCGCAATATTCTGTCCGCTATTTACCGGTTCACTATTTTGATTATATCGGTGAATATCCTCGTTCCACCGACGTAGAACCTCTACTAACATCCTCACAGCAGGAACGAGTACCGGTGGGTAAGTGATACTCTGATGCCTACGAAAACGCGCAACTCCTGCTGACAAAAAACAGCTTGATCGCTATTATGCTGAGTCGTTTACGCATGAATGTTGACGACTGCCTTCTCGAGTACAAGACCTTAGGAGAAGAAATTTTTGGAAAGCCTCGAAAGTTCTCTGCTAGGGGACCCTTTTTGTGGCCTAGAGAGAGATACAGTCACAAGAAGCTCGAAGTTGTTATAAAAAAGGTAATAAAGCGTCGAGCTGTTGTGGAACATGGCGAAATGGCGGAACACATGTTCAAATCTGACGAGAGGCGATGTAGAACGTGAGTGAGACCATTCTGCTCTCTTTTTTACTACATGGATCTAACAACACTAGGCTGGTGTTTTCCGTCAACAAAGACACCAAAGATGACCGTGGAGTTTACATGTTCAGGACCTATCAACACTTGACAGCTGGCGACAGTAACGAAATCGAGCTGAATCCGGGACCGGCTCACAATATTCCAACCTGGAAAGTGGCACGAGCTACCTCTGCAGCACCAACATATTTTAAAGAAATGAAGATTGGAACCACGACTCATCTGGACGGTGGCTTTGGCAGTGCCAACAACCCTGCAATGTTCGCTTGGTGGGAGGTTAGTCAGATGAGCGGTGACATCGCGAATCCAATAGCCTTGACGATTAGTGTTGGAACCGGAATGTCCCAGCCCGTGTCACCATTTGGTGAAAAAGGATTTTTGGGGAAATGGCGAGCTTACTTCAAGTTTGCAGCACACATTGCCTCGGATTCCCAACAAACCCATCGGATGATGATTGGGCATCACCGTGATCCATCAAGACGAGGTCGATATCACCGCTTCAATGTAGACCAAGGACTGGAGGATGTCAAACTAGGCGAATGGAAGACCAGGCCGCTACACCCAGGAACCGAATATATCACTTTAAACAAAGTCGAAAGTGCCACAAATACATATCTTCAGAAATCAGATGTTCAAGAACAGCTCCGACATTTCGCGGAAATCTTAGTGGACAATCGAAGAGCGAGATCGAGAGATTCAAGATGGAATAATGCTGCAGCAGGCTATCAATATCATTGTACGGAGCAGGTTTGCATTGCGAGGAATATCTGCCATGCTTCGATGGACGATTTGAGACGACATTTGAAGTCTCCCCCTCATAGCTACCCTGATGAGACTGAGGAGCAGGGTCGAGTCCTTGATGAACTCATTCAAAGAGGCAAGATAATGCCTTCAGAGTGAGTTATTTTGAGCTGCGCTGTAAATTTGGGCTGGAGTTAGGAGACTGCACATATGGGAAATTATATACGGAGATTAGGTCTTGAGATGGATATTGTTCTTCAACGGAGTACGGAGCCAGGAATTTGTGCGATACCATGATTGAATGATAATGTAATTATTATTACTGGAAGCTGGTACAACAGAAACAGCCTTTGTATATAGAATGGTTCTGTTGTTGTACATTACACCAAGATACGCCAATGTGCCGCCAAATATAACAAATCTATGATACATGCTCAACTAAAACCAATGGTATCTATCCAAACGCCAAAACTCCCCTTCCCAAAGCCAGCGGTTACATGTGCTTTCGAAATCGCTGCTCACCAGACCATAGGTGCGGAAGCGACAGCGAATGCTACTCCAATAATATACATATAAACAAAGAAGATGTGACCTGGCTCAATCCGCATGCAAGATCTTACCAAGCCTTAAAGCTTTCGTCATCTTCACTCTTTCGTCATGCGTACTCGCCGGCCACACATACCCCAACCCACCATGGAACTCCACAAGATGTATCTTCAGATCCTCTTCTCTCGTGAAAAGAGTCGCCATGCATTTATCCACAACACACCGGTAGCGATGTCCCGTAGCCACAATATCCCACTTGTGGGACCTTGACCGCTCTTGCCTAACTCTTACCAACTCCTTAGCAACCCTTTCTAGCCGCGTGCGTGTGTCTTGCCGATTCAGATAAGCTCTTGTCTGCCGCTCGATCTTCTCCAGTGTCAAATTCTGTCCATGACGGACTTTCCATTCTCCCAAATCAACATTCCCCAAACCGCCATCGACGTTGAATCGTTCGTAATGGTGGCCCGTACGTCTGGAAAGCTCGTTCACTTTCAAATGCGTAGCTTCAGAATCTGTCGTCGTCGCTGCAGAATACTTGGCGATCGCTTTGTATTTACCCAAGAGGCCTGTACCGCGTTTTGCGACAGGAGGTACTTTGTCCGCTTTGCCGGTGCCGATGCTAACTGTGAGGGCCACTGCTTCCGGACTATTGGCACTCATCTGACCGACTTCAAGTAACGCATGCCAAGTAGGGTTATTTGCTATCCCGAAGCCGCCGTCGAGAAACTTCTCTTCGCCGATGACGAGGGGCTTAAAATATGTTGGCGCTGCTGTTGTGGCACGGGCGACTTGCCAGATTGGGACTTGAATAGGCAGGCCAGGGTTGAGTTCCAGAGGATCGTCGATTTCTGAACGGGGGTGTTCATAAGTTCGGAAGAGGAAGGGCTGTGTGGCTGAGTTGTTTTCGCGGACTGCTACAACGATGCTGCATTAAGCTCGAGTCAGCGCAATTGGTGGGAGGAGAGGTGTGTAACTCACGTCCGGCAACGATCAGGGGTGGAAGGGTACATGGAATCGGAGATTTGATCTACCTTCCAGTGCCTCCTTTTGACGACGTCTTTAATAGCTGCCTCAAGCTTGCGGTGATCGTACTTTTCCTTATTCCAGAGGATAGGACCGCGCATTGAAAATAATCTGGGTCTGCCGAAGATGTTCGCTCCCATGTTGGCGTACTCTTCGATACAGTCGTCGATGGTCATTCGTAGCCGGCTGAGCATTATGGCGATTAGTCTGTTCCATAAATTTAGCTATATTCTTCAACAAAGACTATTCGGATTGAACCTACCCTCCAGTACTGGTTCCAGCTGCCCAGAAAGTCAGCCGGTCCTGGTTTGAAGTCTAATGGAAGTACTCACCGATATAATCGAAGTAATGTACAGGAAGAAACTGCTCCGATCGTGTCTTGCGCATCACCGAGCCCTGAGAAGACTGGAAAGGTATGGGGTGGTAACTCGAAGTTACAGCAGGATCATCTCGTTGCTCGAAAGTTTTGCAGAGTTTCATGAGCTCTTGGATTATCAATAGCGTCGAGTAACCGCGAACACCACCACCATCTAGTATCCAATGTTAGACAAATATATTTGTTGTAGAGGACGGATTTGCTTGCCCAATGTTAGAAGAAACTTCTTGTCCCAAGGAGCGACATTCTGCTCTGTCACTTTCCCCGTGCTACTGCTTGGGCTATGCCTATTTGAGTGAGAGAAGGTTCCATCAGTGGAAGTTTGTGAGACTGAGGTAGGCTGAGCTTCAAGAAGTTCATGGAGACGTGTTTCTGAATTTGGGGTTGGCAGTGAGGCCTGTCCACTTGTGTCATGTTTAGGGTCTGCATTGCGCGGGGAACCTCCGATCCGGGAAGGTGTAAATTGTTGGTCCATTTCAAATGTACAAAGGTCTGCTCTGATTATATACTTGCAGGAGAAAAATGTGAAGATTTTCAAGTGATAAATGTGTTGTCTGCTATGAATCGAGGCGAGAGCAGCTTCAACACCTGGACAGTGTAGCCTTGCCGGTGGGGACTTAACGTATTTATTATATGAGGCTCCAAGCTAGAGGATTGCTCCCGTAAGATGCGTTCGCTTGAAAGACGGAATAAACGTAGAGAGGCTGCCCGTGGCTCGGTGAGTGCTTGTTAGAATGGCCTAATGACGCGCAGCCGTCTTCGAGAGCTGTGGCAGAAGGGCTATGCAACATTCTGTCTGAGTGGACGGTGACTGTCATCCTCTCTCCAAATTGAGAAGTCTCAGCCGCATATAGGCGGCCATCGGGACCCTCCCAAGCCTTGCGCTGGCCAAACAGGTTTGAGCATCACGAAATGGCGGGTGGGCTCAAATACTCTATCGGGGGGCAGTCTAAACTGTGAACTTGCTTTTTACTCGTATGATTACTCCAGAAAGAGGTTGCTTTGTCGCTCGACGGGGAAACTGGATGTCATTCATATTGAACTATGTTTCGGTGAGGTGATACAGGACTTCCGCCCCCAATAAACAAGGAGGGGTACCGCTCGCAGCCTGAGACATTCCAGAATCATTATTGGACAAAGGTGTAGGACAAATTGCGCACATTGGCTACTCAAAAATCTCCAACGAGAAGCCTGACGGAACAAACCATGAATGGGATGCTCAGCTCAAAATCGCCAAATAACAGACAATTGCTGCTGGGCACCAGCCGCTCAGCAGAGGCCCCGGCCTTCGAGTAAGGGGTCACACATTCTGTGCAGGACGTAAAAGTGGGCGCATACCTTGTTTTTGTTATTTCTGGACGGGATCTGCCCTGTGGAAAGCCTCCGGAAAGAGTCTCAAGTTGGGTAGTCTTTAACCCACCCACATCATCGATGTTCTCCTCGTCTGCCTTTTTCGCAAAGATCTCAAGATCGATGAATTCCACGAGCACAGAATTGTCTCCTCATTGAACGTCTTGCACACTTGTCTCGCCAGAAATTGGATCTCATGGATGCGTCCAAGACTCCTGATGCTACCCAGTCTAACGACCAAGCGCCAGAGAACCCACCTAACCCAATTCGAAGACGAACGAACAGTTGGGAGCAGAACAATGCCATCGTGTACGATGTGTCTTCTCAAACATTGACGAAAGAAAAGCGACGAAACGTCGGAGGTAATTGCAAACCTTTGTGTAAGATGTTCAAGCTGATAATGGCGTAGCTCACCACACTCGCATCGAAATTCCAAAGCGACCTAAGAGTTCCTTGCGAAAGGATAACGTTCGAATATCCGTTCCAGTACGTCCGGGTTCCGAAGCCGAGTTCCTCGCCGAGATAAAATTGAGCAGTCTTGGGTTTAAGGTGGCATTCGAGCGTTTCCTCGGCAACATCGACGAGATCTGGATAAAAGGAGTACCTAGAGCTGTATACTGATGACGAAACGAATTTCATTGACCAGACCGTGGTGTATGATAACTAGTATTTATTAGAAATCGCTGCACTCGCAGATCGCTCGGGAAGAGAATATGTCGATTCGAGGGAGAGGAAGATGAAGGAAGACGCGGGGAAGAAGGAGATACATTTGACATTTTTAGCTATGTCGTATTTGCTCAATGGACCATCTTACTACGATGAATAGTCCAAGCGATCGAATGAATATCGCGCATAGCAAAGCAGTGCGCGAAATCGTAAAGATGGAGCTGCTTGGGTATCATCGAGATATATTGTGAAATACTTTCCATGATCGATGTAACAATGAACATCAACATACTTGACGCATCAGCCCAATTTATCCAGCAGCCTTCTTCGTCTCCTCTCAACCAGCTCCTCTTGCACCTCGTCACTCGTAGGCAAGTTCCAGCCCCCTCCGTCTCCAGCATCGCCCGGTAAAGGCTCCCATCCTTTGGGTGCTTTTCCGTCCTTACCTGCCAACAAATTTTCAAATGCCTCTTTCTCCTTCTGTGTCTCATACTCTAACAAAGTTCCATCTTCCTCATCAAGGTTGTAGCCGTAATATGATGCGTCGACCTGTTTTCGCAAATCTGCTCTCGATTCCAGAGGTTTGTCTTCTCGGGGCTTCGCCGCGGATTCGAATAACTCCTTCACTCCAGGGAGCTCTTTTGCGCGTCCAAAGTACCTACACAGACATTAGCACATCTTCCTGCCATTCGAGATGGCAAAATTACTCACCTATATCCCTTCCCACCACCAGGAATCTCCCTCCCCTCCTCATCATAGACCTTCCCACCACCGCGCATATAATTTGGACCCCCAAGATTCCTAATCTGCACCTCCCACATATGTTTCTCCCTCATCGCCTTATTGATCTCATCGTTCAAATCTCTGATCATGAAATCGCTCAGACTCGGATCTTGGATCTTGCTGACTTTGCGCGAGATCTCCTTCAGCACTTGGCCCCGCCATTTTTCGCATGATGGTATGGAGGTCACTTCCGTGATCATCTTCGGGCGCCGAGTTCGTCCTGCATCGATAATTCCCAGGTCTGCTGCCTGCGCTTCTCGGAAGCGGAAGAGCATTGACTGGGCTTTTTCTGAATTGCGCGCCTGGGGAGGGAAGGGTCAGCAGGGTGTTTGGGGGCTTGAGGGAGCAATTTCTTACTTACCATGATTGCGGTATGATACCCAGCTGTTTAGAGACGGTCTAGGGTATATTTGTCGCAGAAAGTAGAGTTGATGTTGGAGAGTCAAGCTTCCTCAAGCAGGCAGAAATAAAGTTGTACTAGCGCCTCCTTAGCGCATTTCTGATCGCGTGCCCAAAGATTTGGCGCGTCTTCGAGCTCCAATCTTCCTCCGTCATACACAACCCTGCAGTGACGATAACCTTTCATCGAGCTTCCACTATTCAGCATCTGTGCGAGCAGAGAGTCGAACATGTGTGAATTATATGAACAGAGATCTTAGCAGGCTCCATTCTACCACAATCATTATTCAACCTTTCGCACCGCGGTCTCGAAGCTGGATAACTGGGAGTACGGGAATCAGGCGGCAATGACGACACTCAGCACATACTTGAGATGCTTGTCATGGCACAGTGAACCTTGTAGCCTGTATTTGGAGTCATTAATGGGGTTTGAGGACGAGATCTGTGGGCAATGAGGGAAGCTGTTAATTGGCGTAACGCATCGCTGAAAGTTGAAATAGTTTTCAATCGGAGCAGCTTGGTATGTTGACTCTCCTATAGATTGCGTACATCTACTAATCTGCGAATAGGTTCTTCGTCCCCCATCATACTGGTGAGAAACCCTTGCGAATATTAGTTGTCGTGGTTGGAGGTTGGTGGAAATTCCGCCCAGTGATGACCAAGTGTCCAAAAAGCCAAATTTGCAGGCCAACCTACGGACCTGTTGTTCGTTTCGGCGATGATGGGAATGTAAGCGTTCGCCATGAGAACTTTGAGAGCTGATCTGAGGGCAAATCTTTTTTTGCAAGTTGGTCAAGCAAACATCTGTCCCTCGCCACATCCCCACTCGCTATGCAAACATTATTTGGGACCTTCTGTACTTAATTATTCGAAGCAGGACTTGATCGCTCAGAAGGTGCTTCAATGGGCCGTCATTTGCTTGCAACTAACGTTTTAGGACCAGAGAAGAATTGTGGACTTGGAGAGAATTGGGAGTCGTTCTCGGTAAATCCCTGTGGCTTCGTCCTAATGTGGTGCGGATGGTTAGGGACAAATGGTGGCGCACAAGTTCTGCTTGGAAGGAATGGGGAAGTGAACGGTCGTATGCTCTGTAAGGATACCTTCAAGGGCAATCAATTGATTCCATTTCCTTCCATACTACCCTGAGAGATGATCAGCTATAGCCAGCCTCCTAGGCCCGTTTGTTCTTCGACCTTGCCCCTACCTCGAAGGATCAAGACTGAGCGCAGCTTTCGCCACTTCATCGTCTCTCTTGGTTTTACTGTCAAAATGACAGTGCCCCAGGCTATCTAAAATCGAATTTCATTCCTACTTCCTTGCACCCTCTTTGCTAGCTACCTTGATGCACTTGAATGCATCGCACGACATTGACAAGCCACCCCACATATACGACCGGTCGGCCAATCATCAACTGTTCCAATCTTTCTGCAAACTTCACGATTCGAGCATTACTATTCCAATTTCTCCACGCACCGCTTGTGAGCTATTGTGCTCGGATTTCCTTTCTCACTGACAAACTTTCTTGCACTCGCAATATCACTCTGTCGAGCCTTCGACTGCGACTCACTTTCATACCTTATTTGTTTCTTCTTTCGAAGGGGGGTTCCTTATTCTTACATATCTTTGACACACTCCCACTGTCCTACAGGCGCTCTGCCAAACATTGAGCGACACAATCAGTATTTTCCTCCTTTTTGTTTACCTCCACCTGGCAGGTATATCTCACTCTCCACCTTCTCACTTTTGCGTCTTCTCTACATCTTCTTGCCTTCGCGTCAATGTTGGCGTTGGCGCCTCCTATCCCCGCGCCTTACAATCTTAAGATGCGACTTGGCAACCCCCTGATTCGAGTACAATTCGACACGACTCATTCAACATCAACTGAACCATACGAATGCCAAATGCGATTGCTCAGTAATTCATATTGCATTTCATCTGATGCAGGTTCTTTATCCTCGTCTGACAAGATCACACTTGCCCTTGCGAAACGAGAACCTCAATCTCCAAGCGAATCTCGATAGTTGACTCAGTTTGAGTCGCCCAATTGCTTTCACTCACTGACTTTGGTCAGTATCAACCTCACAGTTCTCGCCTCTACTTCTTGCTCGTTTTCGAGACAATACCACCTCCTTGTACAATTTATTAAACCACCCACTCGACCATCATCACGGTACCTACCAACAAAGCTCCTGGAGACCGAGCCAGAGCCAAGTGGCAAGCCCCCACAACACCAACCGCCGTACCACTAACTCTCATTGCGCCTACCATCAATGATGGCACTGCAACTATCCCAACATCTCGATCGCCCCGCTAGCTCTCGGTGCTTCGCCTATCCATGATGGCAGACCACCCATCACAACAATTCCCAACCATGCACCAACTCTCATTGCACCTACGATCGATGAAGGCCAACCGCCTCTTACAACGCCTCCTAGTGTTCCATCAACCTTTGTTGCGCCTACTATTGGTGGAGGTCCGGCATTAGCCATTAAACCCGAGCCGGAGCTTCAGCCCGTCGATGCTGCTCTGCCCCAATTCATCAATTGACCTTCGTCGGATGATGAATTTTTGTCCCCTCAGCCAATGCCGGGTTTGCCATCCGGCGTTCATATTTTCGACGCTGCGATTGAGCCTGTACTTCCAGCCGTTGAGCACGAGGAAGCAGTCGTCACACCCGCAGCACCTATTCAGACTCCCGATGTTGATGTCCACATGCCAGACGCTGCACCTTCAACCCTTCAAACCAAAGCTCAGACCTCCGATGCTGATATTCAAATGCTAGATGCAGCACCTTCAACTCCCCAGTCGATAGCTCAGACACCAGATATTGACGCTCAAATGCCAGGTGCTTTCCCTTCCACCCGGCATGTCGAGGTTTCTATTACAACTACGCCTCCTGGAACGCCTCCTCCTTCGATTCCCTCGCCATGCTACAGAAATATTCCCAAAAATTAGTACGTGGTCTTCCTATTGCATCTTCCTTGTTTAATAGATGCCGAGTTCTGTAGAAGTATTCTAAGAACTTACAAATTTCCTAGCGGGGTTTGATTTATTAGATTGCAATAAATCCTTATGTTTGCCTAGCTTTCCCATTCAAGCCAAGTGTAATGGGAGCCTGATTGCTTTTGACGTTTTTGACTGGTGATTGCAGCGCGTCGGTAAGTAGTCCTTCAGAGCGCTACAGTAATTCGTTTTGATGGTTGTGTTCCCGACATCTATCGTTTGGTTTCGGTTGCTGCCGTTCGTACTAGTTTGTTTCCGCAAGCAAATATTGAGCTGTCCTTAAATGCTCACAGTAGATTAGTGAGCGCTGCTTACAGAACTGTCTTCGGCAGGAGAAGCATTTCGGTCGGTGTGGACATGTTATTAAAAGCGTAGAATTTAAATCTGGAATGTCATTGATCGACGCGGCCTAGAGCTAGAGCTCAGCGATAGTGTCATAGTAGCATGTTAGGCTTCAGCAGTTAAGCCTTGAATGTTTCGTCGTCGAGTTGGCAAGTTTCCAGCGTTGCTTCGATATGTTTGCTGTGCAAAGAATCATTAATTCTCAGTTCCTTGTTCAATTCAATCAACTTGCCTGCCCCTGTTAATGAGTGCCAACATTCACTCTGAGGAGGTTCTGCATAGTTGTAAGAACTGGCCCAAAGAGACGTAAAACAGGACGTACTCGCATTCCTTGCTATGAACAAAGTGCTCTTGAAGTGGTGCTCATATTTACCAGATGTTTGCCTATGAATATCGGCGGTACTACCAGCTGCAGCCCGCTTGATGCGAAATTTCCTAACCACTGTCCGGCTACTGTTTCCTGGCGCCATTAAAGTGTTCCTAGTGCTCAAATTCACAGATAGCGCCAATGAATATCAACTGAGTACTAGCCGCAGCTACGCTTAGTCTGAAATTCCCATTTCACAGGGAAAATTTACGGGGCACTAGCCAGCCACTAGTGCCTACAAATTCGTTTCGCTTCTCCATTTCAACTTCCAATTTTCACTCGACAAATATCAAACCAAAAAGTTCCTGACTCACAACATTTGCACTACCACGAACCATCCCAAACTATCCTGGATCATCACAGGACATCACAAACCTTGGCCAGTTGTCATTGAAAAGGGTTAGCGAGATTACGCGAGTGCGCGATACCCAAAACCGCAGCTCACTTTCCCCACTACCAGGTGCTAGCAATCAGCAGACATCTCGCCTTTAAATTTAAGACGATTCACTGCTGGTCTGTCAAGATGGTAGACATGTAAGTCTATATTACGACTCTATCCGATTCGAGTGAATCGTTTACTTGGAATTAGAGCAGTCTACTCTATGTTTCCCTCCTATCGTTGGCGGTGTCTATCGTATTTTGATTGCAGCAACCTTCAAGCTTCACATGCTTTAAATCCAAGTACTAACATAGACTGGCATATAGTACATCTAGCGGAAACGTTGCCACGCAGGCTACCGTCGGTTTCCCCAACTGTGCTGATGGATATGTCATAATCATCTCATCAACTGGCCACACCTGGAAGCTGCACTCGACTACCCTCCGAAACTCTTCTACTATTCTCCATGACCTTATTGATGGTCAGGAGGCTCTTCGATCCAACAAGCGTAAAGATGATGTCAAGTCGGTTCTTTGGAGGATTCTCATGGTGCCATGGGAGGAGAACTCGAAGGAGAATCGGCTTCGAACCTTCAACATCGTCGTAAGTATTCTGATCTAACCCCTTTCCTTTCATCTCAAAGCTCCTCTATTCTGTTCCATTTACCACAATTTCGCAGGACTCGAATCTTTCGATGAATCTGAAGCTGACTTCTCGAAGGACCCCTCCGCTAAGTAACCCTTCCTGATCCTCAAGAACACCGACGGAGTTGGCACCAGCAGCCCCCTCCCCCCTCTACAACAAAATTTACGATAACTTTTTCAGCTGTCTCTATGATCTCGACCCCCACTTCACCGCCCCCAACGATTCCAACATGTTGTGAGATTGAGGACGAGGAGTTGCCGTGGATGGTGTGTAAGATGGAGTACGAGGATTAGGAATAGGTATGTGAGAGAGGGTTTGTGGGTGAGGGGAGGTGGTGGTCTGCATAGTGGTGGGGAGATAGGATGCCGCGTGTACGATATGGCAGTTATTACAGGGAGATACGAGGAGAGTTTCATATGCCTTGTGGAGATAGATTCCAGATACCAGGGAAGGGATTTGCGTTGATTCCTCCAGATAGACAGCAGACCTTCGCAGGTCATTCTTTACGGCCGCCCGTAGACTCATAATAAAGCATTGAGTTTAATTCGGACCTTGCAAGTGCCTTTCTCGCAGGAATCTCAACTTTGACCTTCAGAGAATACCAAAGTGACCACACAGTAAGATGGGTTGTCTGTTTTAACCTCGCACACCTAAATCGTTCAAATCGACTGAGCGAATAGAAATAGCCGGTCCTACCGCTTGATCCCACTTTAGGCTTTTCAAGCCGATCCATGAGGGGTGATTATCGAAGATGGTGAATCCTGGGAAATATCCATGAAGCAAATGAATCGTTCAAATATTCGGAACGATTGGAAAACAATTGATTCCTGTAAATGCCCCTATAACCATGATATACGCTCTCTCATCTCGCAGCAAACGCCCACGAAACTCCGTCCTCTCCTCTCACACCAGAATTCCATCCCATAAGCTACAAATACCAAATAAGAATCACCGCTCAAACTCTACAACCTTCTGCGTTGCCGTACTGGGGCTTCTCTCCCTCGTGATCGAGCTGCCGCCCGCAGAAACAGGACTCAAAGCCTCCTTATTCACCTCACTTACACCATCCTGCCCTCTAATGCTACCGGCTTCTGCATCCGCACCTTCCAAGAGATCACGATCCTCACTCCGCACACTTCGTCGCTCGGCATCACCGCCATATGCTCCTGGTGTGCGAGAACCATCGTAGCCTTCGTCATCTTCCTCATCCTCCTCTGGACGATGCACGGCGTTCTTCTCAAGTTCCTTCTGCGCTTCATCCATGCGTCTTCGGACTTCCACGGCAACACGCATACCATCCGTGACGATGTTATCCAGCACACCACGCAATCCCTTTCCAGGTGGTACAAGACCAGCAGAGCTTGTACCACCCACCGAACCCACTTGCGAAGCTGCACTTCCCCGATTTCCGAAGCCGAGATTAGAGAAGGTGGTGAGGCTGCTAGAAGAGGAGGCAGGACCTGTCGGGGCTATTTTATCGGAGATGCGGAAGGAAGCGGGGAAGGAAGACTCGAAGAATTGTTCGAGGAGTTCGTCAGCGAGAACAACCATGCGGAAGGTGGGAAGAGTGATGTGGAGGGGTTTGGAGGGATCGAGTGCCACGTTTGCAGATTCGGCTTGGGCTTTCGAGACGCTACGTTGGGAGTTGCCGTTTTGCGGGCTGTCTGATGGAGCAGGCACGGCGGTGAGACCGGTGGCCTTCTTGCCGCGTTTGGTTGATGAGTCGGTGCTTGGTGGGCCAAGATCGAGCAGATCTTCTTCTTCGTCAGAATCGTCACCAACCCCAAATGCGCTGTCATCTGCCTTGCCATTTGACTGCTCTTCAGCCGCGCCCTGGTTCTGACTATGATCGGGATCGGCATATTCGAAGCAACGTCTAATAAAGGCACTAACGCTGCTCAAGAATCGCTCATTCGTGGTTCCTTGTGGGCCATCAACTGCTCCTCCATTGCCAGCCTCAAACTCGCTCAAACCAGTCATCGAGCTTGACGGCGTCAAGGAACCTTCAAGACCTCTCCGGGAAAGGAAGAGTAGAGCTTCCGATATTCGCAGGATTCCCTCTCTGTCGACCTTTCCATCACCATCATCGTCGTAGAGCTCGAAGAAGTATGTGATGCTGCCCATAATATCCCCTTTCCCTTTAATGTGTGCCAGGCCGGTGACAACATTCTGCAAAGTCAGAGCAGAATTCATATCCACGTCCCATCTCCGGAATAGTCGTTGCATGAATTCATGGTCAGCAGGCTCTGGGTTCCCATAACCCCATGGAGAAAGAGAGTTCTCTCTGCGCCTGACGCTATTGCCAAAGTACGAGTGCTTGTCCCTTTCCGAAGCATGGTCCTTCTCCAGAGGTGATGGAGAATCCGTAATTGCCCATTTCGCAAGGCCGGCAAGGAATTCTCGGAATGCATTGTAGTCCATCAATGTGGGGCTTGGCCCAAGTCCCACTCGTCCCTTCTCGATGGTCTGGTTTTCTGGCAGATCAGTGACAACTTCAGCCGCTTTAGTTCTAGCTGCCTTCGCTCGTCTTTCGGCCTCCTCCTGTATCATTTGATTCCTCTGCTGGCGCTCATAGAGAATTCCGTAAAATCTATCGTACAATGCACCGAGTTCGTCGACGCTGAGGCGCTTACTGTCTGGGCCAAGGTTTCGTATTGAAGTACGCTTTGCAAAGCTTTCTATGCCGTTCAACACAGAATCCTTGTGTTTCATTCGTTGTTCCGAGATACTGCTTTGCGTAATACCAGAAAACTCTTTGAATGCCACAACCATAAGCTCCTGGAAGCGAGTGACCGCTCGTAGCTTGGCGTTTTCAGATTTCGGATGCGCTGATTCGTCGAGTTTCGAGAAGTACGACTTCAATACAGAAATAAAAGCGCCATCATCTGCGGCATCTAAAAGTTCCTCCCCATTTATACGCAAAATTGCCAAGCCAACCTGAAATAGAACCTTGGGACCTTCTAAGAAGAAGACATCTAAAACCCGGAAAGCAAAGACGAGAGGCATCGAGTTGATATATAATGACAAGAACCAGGGAAGAGAAACAACGGAAAGCTGTACATCGGACTTGACCAGATGATCCCAAAGGATTGGCATCGTCTTCTCGACGAGAGATTCGAAGACCTTTTGGTCAAGTAGTGTTCCGTACATGGTCGTCGAGTAGTATCCGGGTAATAATCGGTCGCACAGGGCAGAGAGGAGGAAGAAAGCCTGGGATTCCGACATGTATATGAGCAACGCCGCAACCACAATGTTCATAGCTTGGCAGTATCCAACTTCTTCATTTGTCCAACTGTATGCCGTGAGCACTCTTCTGAGACGTCCAATTCCTTCCTCGCTTTGAAAGCCCGGGTATTCGGGAAGACTGCGATTCAAGTCTTTTTCGATCTCGTCAATTGCAAGGGAGTCTCGACCATCATATTTCGCCAGCGTTTCTGCATACAGTGTGGGGTGCTCGAGGCGAAGGAATAAGGATCCAGAAGTCTGCTCCCAGATCTCTCCTCGAAGTCGATTCGGTAATCCGACTCTAATGAGCTTATGGAAGGTTGGTTGCCGGATGAGAGTTACGTTCCGTCCGTTTTCTCGCAGATATTCCCCCCAAAGTCTCATCTTGCTTCGATCTCGTAGCTTCCTTGCATCGCCAGGGTACTTAAACAGCATGCCAAGTCCGGCGTCCGGAGGATTCCCAGTCTTCTTACCATCGCCCTGCAGCAGATATTCCGAATAGCATTCTGAAACAACCCTTTTCAGCTTGCCGACCTCCCCCACCCCAGATTTGAGACCTTTCTTCAATCCATCACAAAACCTCTCACAAGCCTGCCGGCTACCTGCCAGTTGTATAGTAATCTTCTGTTGGTGAACCGCAGTTTTCGAATCGTTCGTAGTGGTGTTGCTCATACCATTCCATGTCGTAATCGCTAAGGCAAACTGGACATATTAGCATTCTGCATGAACCGAGGGGCACAGTCCCATACTTGGTAACTTTGGCTATGTAGACGCTCCACGCGTCTGATAGCACACAAAGGAAGAGTGAAGCCATTTCCACCAGGTCCTGCACCATGTGTCTGTCCAGTAAATCCCGATGATGTGCTGGTGCTTGCAGTCTGCAGGAAGCTCGTCGGTTGTGTTGAGAAGCACAGGTATGCCTCGCTCAAATGCAGCTTCCCAGCATAATGGTATCCTCTATCCCGATCTCGATCCTTTTCGCCCTGCGTAGCATTCGGAGAATAGGTGATGGGCGGGGAGATGGTGAGCTCCGCAGTGATCTCTTGTAGTGGAGTTTGTGAATCGGGGAGTCGAAACTGATGGCGGAAGAGAGTGGATTTCGCGGGATTGCGGTCGGATGCAGATATGTTGAGTGCTTGGGTTGGGTCAATGAGTGATTGAGCCTTCTGCACAAGGCTGGTGAGATTGAACATTGCTCATGGTATCTGCTGCATTGGCTGCAGCTCTTATGTGTCGGTCGCTGTGATGGATCTATTCAGCTCAATGCGATGTCATCCCGCCTCTCGGCTTCAAAGCCCCCCTGTTGATGCGCTAGCGGTGGGCCAATCACGTGTGACCTGGACCACTATTTTTAAGATTCAACGTATCACATCTGAACATTTTCGGAGCAATCCAGTGCAGTATTGCATGTTAACATTTACTTTTCTCTGATATGAACATCATAGCTACACTATTATTACCTGTGTCTCGCGAAATCCTGCACTGACAGGACGGTAACCACTGTATTTGAGGGCGAATACACGGAGACTGCATGACGCAGGGAGTCGCATAGCAAGATGGAATCAATGGCAAGTATGGATGATATGCTTTTTATTCTTCGAAACAAAGCTCCATTTTGCACTCTTGCGAATCCAAGCTAAACCTTTGTGCTTGCAATCCCACAAAATCACGGGAGCCCCATTTCTGCAGAATCGAAGAACTCAAGTTCTAATACCTCATGCTATGGAGATGCATATGACTGGTGTCAATTCTCCAGGGGCTTGACCTCAATAGCAGAGAAATGGCAAGATCTACACGATCGAGACCGAGTTCATGTGGAAGCGCGAACCGGATTCTCCAAAGGCAGATGAAGCCATCCGTGAAGGCCTCTGTGGAAGCCTTCAACAAGCTACCAAGGTTCAAGCTGGCGCACGGGAAATCTGACCTTTGGCCTCTCCTTTCCGCGTAGCAGGGACAAAGCTCAAGCCTGAGGAGTTCTCCCGGGAGCGTCCTGCAGATCCGTTTGGAGTAGATGAGTTAAAGTCATCACTAAAAGGATCCAACAAGTCGCCCAGGTACAAGCTAGCTCATGAATCCACCGAACCGTCTAGTATACCACCTCGTTCGGAAGAAGAGATTCTTGAACCTCGCTTGTTCCTGACCCGTAATGGAGTCATGGGTTTGGTTCCGTCAAACGTTCGAGGCGAGGATTTGATCTTCCAGTTTTGGAACTCCGACGCCGTTGCTGTTGTGCAGAGACAGGACGACCACTACCTGAGAATTGTCAGCAGAGCTGTTATATCGAACAAGGTATATATGGAGGACTCAAAAGTTTCATGTGAGCAAGGATTCGGTTGCGCCCATAGACGGCTTTGACTTGTCGAGGACGGAAAAGATGTCTATGGACATAACCACATTGCAACTCCTTACACAATAACAATATGTACAAGTGCCGTATTTAACACAATCATCTCGCAGCCCCAATAAATGCTGATTTCTTTATTCATTAAAAATCACGTGTAGACGTGCCCCACTTCGCGGATCAACGTCACTCGTCAATTTGAGAGCGGCTCTCCCTCCAAATATTTTCTTTGCTTCTCAACAGGATAATAAAACTCCTCAACAGTGCCCTGAATCGTAGTTCTCTGATCCATCCCAATGGATGTCCCCATAGCCGCCAATGTTCTTGGGACCATTGGTGCAATTTGTTGGTCAATCCAGGTAGATACACCGCATTCATTCTCCCCCTTTTCCTCTGCTCTATTACTTAGTTCCTCCCTCATCTCACCCGAAATAGTCGCCTGATAGACTCATAGCTTATACCGCAAATTATAATCAACCATCGGCGGCACAACAACACCGGTCTACAACGCTCCATGATGTTCCTCTGGGCATGCGCCGGTGTCCGACTTGGGGCATACAACATCTCATCCAACTTCAATATCGCCCTCCCAATACAGTCATAAATTCTTACTGTGTTGAGTCTCATTGCTGGGGACAGTGTTTCCATTACGCTGATGTGGGTTCTCCCTGTTTCCAAAATAAAGCTGGCATGGATGGGACAGATAAAGCTAATGGCGGAGTAGAAATGGGGAACATGGAAATGCTGCCTCTTCGTTGTGGGAATCGCGGCTTGCTTTGGTGGCGTGGAAACCGGCTTGACGTTTGCTTTGAAGGTTCGGTTTCCCGATTCTTCTTTTACTCGTGATCCCGGCTGAGGAATGAAACAGGAAGCACTCAAGCAAGAACGCCAGTGGCCTATCGCCCTTATAGGCGTTATATCTACCGTTCTTCTTTCAGCGGGTATATTAAGACACTACTGGGATATATACATTCACCGGACAGTCCGAGGCATCTCGTTCATCTTCGTCGGGATCGATGCTGCTGGGGATGTGTTTTCATTGATTGCTGTTTGTGTAAGTCATCCCGTAACGAAGTCGCTATGTCGCCAAGCGAGAGGTGATAATAATTAAAGCAGTTTTTCAGCCTACACTTGATATCCTAGGTATGGTCATCTACGCTACTTAATTCGTGCTATGGTGTGGGGTGTTCGCTTGCGGAGGATACTTCAACCTTCTGCCGTGGGTGCGGCAGAGGATCTGTAACAGGGCAGAGAAAAGTAAGGAAGAAAGCCAGGCTCGCCCAAAGAATGGAGCGACTGAAGTTGAGGCTGAGGGTGTTTCGAACGATATCAATCTAGATCGGATACCGTCCGCAACTTCTGTCTTCAGAACTCCCAGCTCGGTCATCAGTGTGACCGAGAATCTAGGCCTTCAAGAGAGATCGAGTAGATGAATTCATTCAAAAGAGACTGGATGATTTGATTTTTTTACCAGAAATTCTTCGCGAGTCTACAGCACGAAGGATTTCAGTTAGCATTTTCGCTTCGATAACGGTAAAGGAGAAATATTTATGGAACTTGATAGACGACATGGCGTCTTGGTGACAATTTGCGCTTATCCTATTCTTGAACTTGGTCCAGTGAAATTTTGAAGCGGCTTGGACAGCAAATCTTGACCTAGGGGTTCCTGCTTCTATCTTGAGCTATTGCGAATCGTTGGCAAGACTGATATGAAGGTGCTGCAACGAAGACAACGTTATGCCCAGCCTATTTCGGCAAAACTATCCACGTATTTAATGTGAATTATCCAGAATATTGGCTTTGTCAAGATTTCGGTGAGCAAATTCGACGTTCTGGCTTTTTGTCTTCTTATCCTGCAGGCCCCCCTTCTTCGCAAGGCTACGTAAAGTCACCATTCTTGCATATGCAGTCCTGTCACATCTGTCTGCCTCGCTTCCAAACTTTTGCGTCCGCATTTGTGACACGTATCATTTCTTGTCTGAATCAGAGCGCCTCATGTGAGTTGCCCGAGGAAAAGAGGGCGAGGCGATTAGAAGCATCCGAAGCTGCGGAGTACATCGGTCACTTCGGCCATGACCATGAAATGCTTTCTATATTATCGTCAAATTGCCACTCATTTCTCAAGTGTTCAGATACTGTACGCTATCAATAACAGCACTTGGGTTTGCAGAATCTCTCCATAGCTCAATCCAAAATCTCCCGAATCTTTTAAGAAAATCCAGTTTCCAAATGGATCCAATCTCCATCATCGGCCTCGCAGCCGCAATCGTGAGCGCAATTTTTGCTGTCACTGGAAGTCCCATAATGCAAAGGCTATGGCGGAAACTCAAAGGTCTTTATGGGTCTTCTTGCACTTCTACAAGTAAGTGTCGTTCATCTCTTCACCCATATCTACGTTTTGCTCATGAAGTGTTTAGGATACCTGCAACAGCTCGGTCGCCAAAGGCTGACCGCCGACATCCAGCGAATGTTGGCAGCAGATACTGGTCTCAAATCGGCAGCGGCTCAATACTATCTACCGAACAGCGGCGGAGAAAGGGGAAGCGGAGCCGCAGATGTGACTTATGTTCGGGAGCATGAGGATGGCAACACAAGCGATTTCAGTGATTTCAGCGACATGTAAAGCTGAGGCGAGGATATTTGACACGCGATAAGCGTCGAAGTTGATTGTGAACTGGGATGCATGCATGAGAAATTATTGAGGCGTTTCTGGGTATCTTGTTATCTCAGGCTACGCTTGGTAGAAATGCGATGGCTTGACTTTGTACCCGCAAAGGCTTCCCCACGTGTCACAAAGTTGATCTGAGATAAGCCAAAATCAAATCTACACACTTCCTTCGGCTATGTATTGATAAAGTCGAGCTTTCTGATTTGTGGAGTTTGAGGCTGAAGAATTGAGAGAGCCCTACAAGGCTCGACGCTCGGATGATATGCTGCACCTTCAGAGTAAGCTGAAGCTTTTCGCTTGCCGCCTCAACGGAACAGCAAACACGCCGCAGGCCCCTACCAGAACAAAAGTGAAATAGCTCGACCTCACATTTTCTTCAAGCGATTTCACGTCAGTCCTCTTCTTCATAATCACAAAAACTGAGCTCGATCTAGTCACCCACCCATCTGTAGACATCTCAATCAAGTCCAGGTCGATCTTTCTCCTTCTCGGGGAACCATCCCATCTTTACCATGCCTTCCAAACCTCGATGGGATCTTATTAGTCGAAATAGTAGTGGTTCCGTGTACTCAAATTCAAATGCCAGCGACAGCGGTTCGCTCGTGATTCGAGACCACAGACCTCGTGTCCATTTCGAAATGAAGGGAACGAATGCGACGTTCACGTACAAAGGCCCGGACGGAAGTGAGACGACGGACAAGGCGTTGGAAATTGCGTTGATCATGGCAATGGAGAAGAAGAAGAATGAGCGTTGTACGTGCAGCATCCCATCGCCCTTTATTGACGAAATGTTATTTTACTGATTGGAATAGAAGTCACTGACCGGGTATTTGGGTGTTTAGAGAATGGAGAAACGAAGAGGTAGTCATGAATGAGCATTGCGATTAATGAGGAGTTTAACAAAGACCTGATAATGTGCATCGGAATTCTTTGAGTATCAAATTACAATCGGATGGTCAAAGGCATTATCATGTAGACCTATTGTCAAAACTCTCTCAGTTGGCACTATAATGCCCTCATCTATTCTGAAATGAAATATCTCTCTTAAACCACTTCTGGAGTCTCAGATCAGTTCTCTGCTGCGATAACTTGAAGATTTTACGGAACTCACCTCGATATCGAAACTAAAACTTCCAAAAACCGCCATTCATATTCATCTCAACGACGTTCGCTTCCTTCGAGACGAATCTCTTAAATTCCTCGAATTCAACGCCCCACGGTTTACCCTGATAGGTAAAGACACCGCCATCATCGAAGTAAGCGGTGCATCTGAAATCATTGTATTTGTCGTGCGTGCCTAACATCTCGTTGATTTTACTGACGAACTTCCGGAACCAACTTCGGATGCCCATGTCCCCAAAGGTTTCTTTGCGGTCCTTTCGTAGTCGGACCATGTGCTGAAGAGTGCTTGTTTGGAGATCGAGAAATGAGGAGAGCTTTTGGACGGATTGATCACAGGGCGTGGGAAGTGGACTTGATTGTTTAAAGGATAGGTGAGCGTAAATGATTCGCGGCTCTAACTTGATACCATTGTAAATAGAAATAGCAGAACTGATAGGCTCCTTAATGTACGGCTGAGACAATCTTGTTGCTGGCTCAACGGCTCCTCAGAGGCTCCCGGGTATGCGGCTAGGGGTTGCCTCCATACTAAAGCAGCAGCCGCCAAGTAAGTTTTTAAATGAATTGCGTCACGCCGAAGAAGTCACAAAATGTGACTGTAAGTACTGCGCGCATAAGTGAGTCGAGTGGGAGGTGTGGGTTAACGAGGCTGGGAGCCTTGCAACAATCTCACAATTCGCCCGGCTACAGCACATCAGTCTGCCCCGGCAAAATCAAATTCATGCATAAGTAGCAGCCACTATCACATCAACATCATGGTGAAGAGCCTGATGAGTCGACTATCGCGAAAGCCCACGAAATTCACAGAATTCAGAACAGGTCCATCCGCAAGTTGATCAGTCCTCCAAAATTTCCAGAAACACCGTATCTCAGATTTCCAAGAGCTCCAGGGTCACGAAGACGAAATGAACGGAAGTGAGGACCGTGTGAATTATTCGAGTACGAACAAGGCTGAGCACACAACTTTCGTCGCTGTTTCTCCTCCAAACAGTAGCCATGCAGCGAAGCTTGCACAAATTGCGATGATGGTTCAATCGAAGCAGACTCCGAGAGGTAAAGAAAAGAGAACAGCAGCTTTGACTTCAAATGTGGTGCCGAGGGCTCAGATCCAGGACGTTGCTTACGAGGAGGCGCCCCAAAGCTATCAGCAAGCGTCAAATACTGGGTACTACGAAGCAGAGATACCCGTCACTTCACCAATTCACAATCCCGTCCGCGTCTCGGTCCTTCCACCTCCAACCCAACTGCCCGCCAGGACGCACTTCGCTCCGACGGGCCCACCTCAAGTCTTTCGCCAAGCAACGGAGCAGACGACTTCGTACGAAGTCCGTGGTAGTAATGGCAAGCTTCAGGTATCAGCACCTACTGGCAGTAACGAAGCGCAGCTGTTTGATGAAGTTGCTAGGATGAATTCTGACCCGATTCAGGTAAGATCTTGCGTGTAGAGCAATGGATATTGGGGAGAGCTGACGAGATCAGACACATAGAAACGACAACAGAGTGGCAAGGCATCATCATGGATCGAAGCACAAGCAAAAGAAGGGTTGGTTTGGGTTGTAGAAGAGAAGGAATTCTCACACAACTAGATTATGAAGGAGCAACTCAACTGAGAGATTCAATGTGCACTTTGCAGAGATGCTCGTCCGCTTGGACAATGAAATGTGTAACAAATTGACGCGGACAAAAATAAAACGTAGTGACCAATAGTAAATGAGCTCAACATCTCACAACGTAGTAAATCATTACCAAGACTAGCTTCAAGCATTACCAAGGCCAGTCCTACAACTCAGTCTTCTGAATTCCACATTTCCTGAGGCAGCTCTCCACTCCTGGGCAGGTGAATCCGGTACCAAATCCCGATATTTATCGATATCGGCGCCAGGCGAGAACTCCAGCCCGAAAGCCAGCCCAACAAACTCATTCTCGAGCATGAACAATCTTTCTCCCGGAGTATTGATGCCCGGGTTCTCATTATTGAAACCTGATAATCATGTGCTCGCAATCGGGGCCGAATTCGAGGTGAGGAACTCCTGGAGGGAACAATGCCATGCTATACGTGCTGGTTCGTTGCGGATTTTGCGAGCACCAGTCTTGGCAACGAATTTGGAGACTATGCGGCCTTTTACTACCATCACTACTTCTGTGGTGCGTGGTTGTATGTGTGGTGTGTTAAAGACGTTGGAATGTCACGAGTCAGTCAAATATCCTCCGAGCTTGAGAGTCACTGCCCAGAAGCAAAATAAAAATGACACATACCATGGCTTGATAAATCCAACACTCATTGCCATACCATTCTCCTGCAAGGCAGGCATCGTATCAGAGAACGCATTAACAAGCGTTCCGTCCTTCCCCTCCAGTTGGGCACATAAAATATTGGGTTGGGACATGCAGTCGAATTTGAAGTCCGAGTCTTCCAGAAGAGCAATACGAGTGATGGCATTGGGAGACACTCTCAGTGCGGTTATGAAAGCGCAGTTAACCCCTGTGATGGTGCCGTTGAAGGGGAGAGGTTGTGGAATTGGAAAGGGGGTCGAGCTTGGACAGAGTGGCTCTTGAGCGGCTGCAGGGGCTGCAAGAGAGGAGGTGGCTAAAGCCAGAACGAAGCTTCCAGATCGAAATGATGAGATGGCTGATATGAGGATTGGTGTTTTGAACAGTTTTGAGAAGAGTGCTCAAATCAAGTACCCAATTGGAATGGAGCACTCTACCTTGGATTGAGGCCTCTGACCATAATCCGAAAGTGGTTAAGCCACCCCCATGAACTTTCACCCTTGAAGATGATATCAGATGTCGAAACTACTGATATCAATGCATTTACACCCTAGCGGCAGGTAGACTCGAATGAAGTCTAGTTCTCGCCTCTCGCAACAAGCTTGAGATCAATGTCAGCCTCGCTTTGTCAAGGTCGTATAAGATTGACGAATGAGAAGTTCGCTGGCCTTTGGTCGTAATCTCACTACCCCAACGCCCCCAGAAAAAATGGACAATTTCTACGGCTGCAGAGAACCAAGTCCAATAGGGATAATGGAAACGTATTTTAGACATGCAGAATTAGGGGCTGCTGTGGAGGGGCGAGGAATACCATCCAATTTTAACGTACAGTCAAATTACATTTGATCCCCGTTGAGAGCATTCACATCCAGATTCTCATAATCGCTGGACATGCCTCTCATCAGAGCCTAAATTCATACGGTGAACAAGACCTTAGTCAAAAGCTTGAAAAGGTTCTCCATGCACCTCAGGGTAACCCTCGTCGATAACTTTCATAAGGATCCTCGACTTTGCGAAGACACATCGGCACGTGAAAGCCAAGGATAATCCTGATGATGTCTCCATTCATGGGTGTTTCCGAACCTTGTCAAAAAAAAAAAAGAATCCCTTTCAGACAAGAGGTGTCGCCTTGCGAACCATGGAGTCCAAACCCGAGGCGAGGAACTATGAGCTGCATCAATTGGATGAGGGATGATCTCAGCTAGTTTCGACGTTGGTCTAGGTACTTATGGACTCCAGGGGTAGAATCATAATCGCAGCGCAACAAAGCCGGTGGGGCTGTCTCAAAGTAAGTTTCCCCAGTCGTACCATTTGCCATCAAAGCTTCCAGCATCCAGCTAAACTCGGCTTCGTGGGAGTTCCGAGCCCGCTCGAACCACTTTCATCCTCCGGGCACAATCAAAGTAACCTCAAGGTCGGGCGGAGATGCTTGACCTCTCACCCGATCAATGACTATTTTGCTTCTGTCATGCACCTTGCGGACAAAATCTACAGCGAGTCCGCCGCCTAGCCATACAGCAAGTATAAAAACACCTTTGTGGCCGAGCATTGAGAGCGCTTTAGGCCCATGTATGCGGCGGCGCTTCTAGAGTTCCACACTTGTCGATGGATAAGAGGTGTATATGACAACTGATTGAATCGACATCTTAGCCGGCGAAGCTCTGAAGAGGGATTGATACCGGCCACGTGATAGACGGCTTTCCCCAATTGGGCATGGGGAGTGGGGCCGCCATGAGAACGCGCTTTCTTTCCCGACCGCGCGTTAATTGATTTTCGACGGGACGTCTTGCTTTCATCCAAAGGTGCAGCACCCTAAAAAAAGCTCCTCCGCCTCGGTGTAGCAATTGAGCTGTATCAGTAGATTGTCTGTCCAGCTTTAATCCAACTCCAACCCTTCTATGAACGCAAAGCTTGGCCTTTTTGCCATCTCCAAGGGGAGATAAAGCAGCATTCGATATCCCTTGTACCTTAAAATGGTCCGATTTGTTGTGTAGTCGTGAAGCTTGGGGATATGGTCACGTGGAATAGTGGGTACTTCGAAACGAAGACCCCCCCGGCAGCTCTGCAGCAAGCCACGAACAACAAGGCTGCGTGCGTACTGGAGATGAGCACAGCCTATCTGCAACGGTAAGTATGATCTCTTTCTATCTTTTGTTCTTATATCTCTCATTCTCGAGTGCTATACCGCTTCCAGTTGCGATCAATGTTCCGCCTCACGCTTTACTGACCACAGCGCACGCAAACCCGCGAAACACAACATACGATGCCCGTCCCGTTTGGATTCTCGGTCGGAGACTGCATCTCGGTCTGCATCCTCATAAAAGACATGATCAACGCGCTCGATTCAGTGCATGGCTCGAAGGCAGAATATAACGCTGTGATAAGGGAATTGGGGGCACTGGATAGGGCCTTACTGGAAGTCGTGAGCTTGCAGGAGGGTATTGGACGTGGGATTGGATGCACGAAGGAGCTGAATGCACTGTTTGTGACAGTCGGCAGAGCCGTGAAACAGTGCAAAGGCTCTATAGAGAGCTTTTTGAGGACCATCAAGAGCTATGAAAGGAGTCTGGGTTCTGAGGATGGTAACATCAGTTTGTGGAAGGGCGTCAGGGAGAAGGTCTCCTGGGCTCTGCTGAGGAAGGATGATTTGAATAAGTTTCGGGCGGAGGTTAATGCGCATAGTTCGGCGATTAATATGCTGCTGATTACGGCGAGTGTGTGCGTATTTCCAATCTTTTCCTGCTTGGTGGTTAGCATTCTAACACCGAAGAGGTCCCTTTCGAAATTAAATGGTGACAGTATGCAAGAGGGGTCGAATCAACAATTGAGCGTACTCGGACAATTGAGGGACACACTGGATGAGCAAAGGGGGACTCTGGAGCGGCATGGTACCGCAGTTAGTAGACTCACAGACAGCGTGCAAGTTTCGATAGTCCGATCTAACTCGTAAGGGTAATTGCTGATCGTTTGCAGGCGATACTTTTTCTCGCTAGGTGCGGAACTGAAAGCCTTGATGGCCAGAATATGGACTCTCAATGTCCGAAGCTACAACATCCTCCTTGAACTTCAGACTCGCGTCCCCCGAGAATTCGAGCCATGTTGGATCCAAGAACCTCTCATTTTGACAGACGCTTTGGGAAGAATTGCTCCGGTGCACTTGGAACTGATCAATTCATGGAGTGTCTTGGAATCAGTGCTGGAAGCCCGGTTTCGCAATATTCCCGGTGAGCGAAAAATCAAACTGAGAGAATACGCGCTCCAGGACCGGTCATCTCAGCTGGACATCCAAAGAAGTGCCAAGTTTGAGTCCTGCTTCTTGCCTGGGAGAAGGGTCGACATGAGCATGATTTTCAAACGGGAACATTTCCCTGGAACATGCTGTCCAGGTTGCGGGAGAGAAGCTCAAAGGGATAATGCTATGGCTGCTACATGGTATGAAACAGTTGTCTACAGCTTGTGCCGTGGCTGATGCTTGTCTAGTGAAGCTTGCGGCGTATGGTTTCAAAGAATTGAGGAGCTTATTGAAGACGACTTCGAACCAATCGCTGAGCCCGCTCCGGCAATTACAGAGTCGAGGCCGGTACCACCCCCGCGGGCTTCCCAACATGTCATCTCCAAAACACCAATATCCGCAACTACTCCAAGAAAGCGGACTGCCGATACTGCCGATCTTGACGAGCACATGTCGCTCTTCAAACGGGTACGACTGCTTCAGCCGAAGCACGTCAATTCAAGGAGGACGAGAGCTAAATCAAACCAAAATCAGCAGTTATCGACGCATGATTTTAGACATCGACTTTTCGCATGGCTTGATGACAACAGGAGCTGGGAGAGGACTTTGCAAAGAGAGCGTCGACAACAACTGCCTACATACCTTCTCCAAACAAAAAGCTTTCTCCAACTCGCTGCACTTAATGGTGATAAGGAAGCCGTCCAGAGCCTTCTGTCTCAGGGAGAAGACGTCAATGCAATCGCTGAGGTACCTAGTGACAGACAATCCCGCAAATATCGATGTACAGCATTACATGCCGCAGTTGAAAGCGGCCATACGAGCTTGGTGGAGTACCTATTGACGGCTGGAGCAGACCCAAATATTGACCTGGGCTTCTGGAATACACCTCTGGTCAGTGCTGTACAAAAAAACGACCTGTTAATAGCACATACTCTACTACGTCACGGTACGAAGATTGATCAGATATCGAGAAACCAGGCAATAGACGCTCTACAGAGAGCATGTTATGATGGAAATCTACGGATGGTCAATCTGTTGCTTTCGTACGGAGCAAACGTCAATGGGCCGACGGGAAATTCTGGATTTGGGCCTGCCCTTGTGGCCGCGGCTGCCAACATTAATGTGGAGGTAGTAGAGCGATTGCTTGCCTGCGGGGCTAATGTAAACGCGGTCCAGTACTACAGCAGCCCTTCAAGCCGTCGAAGGCGGCAAAACGCACTCGTGAGAGCCATCTCAAACAATTTCATCCCAACTGTCAACAAATTACTCGAGTCGGGCGCTGATATAAATATGGAATGTGAGTGCGGGGATGCGTTGCAGAACGCCGCGTATTTTGGTCGAGAAAAATTATTCGATCAACTCGTTGCCCGGGGCGGAGATCCGTATAAGGCAACCAAATCCTTTCCCGATGCCTTGGAAGCAGCAGTTTCTGGAGGGCAGGGCCATATGTTTCGAAAGCTTCTTGCTATTGGAATGGATATACATGTCAAAAGTGCCGATTTGGATAACCTCCTACAAGTTGCAGCTCAGTCTGGGGAAGATTCAATAGTGGAGTATCTACTCGATCATGGAATGGACGTCAACCTACAAGGCGGATTCTTTGCGACAGCTTTGATCGCCGCAGCGAGTCACGGCAACAACTCGACATGCCGGATTCTGATTGCGAGAGGAGCTGATTTACTCATCCAGAACCATCGTGGATCTGCCTTGCATTACGCTGTGGAGTACAGCTACATTGATACCGTCCAGATATTACTAGAAGCTGGAACACCTATCGACATTATCGGCGGCAAATACGGCACAGTCCTACAATTTGCGGCTCTGAACACTGTAGAAGACGTGGTACGCCTCTTACTTGACAAGGGCGCCGATATCAATATCCAAGCTGGCTACTTTGGAAATGCGCTCCAAGCCTGGTCCTACGTGGGCAACAAAGAGATTGCCGAGCTTCTCCTCCGCAAAGGAGCTGATCCAAATATCCGCGGCGGTTTTTGCGGGACGGCTTTGATCGCCGCTGTTCATGAAGGTCATGAGGATATAGTTGAGCTTCTGATAAGCCATGGTGCTGAAGTCGAAGTGGTCACAGCCTCCTTTGGATCGGCTCTGGACTGTGCCACCCGTATGCTCCACCAATCAACCAAATCTGAAGAGGGCCAGTATGGGCGGATCATACAGCTTTTAACGAATTATGAACACGATCTCGGATGGTCTCCTCCACTTATCAACCAAATCTGAAGAAGGCAAGTATGGGCGGATCATACAGCTTTTAACGCATTATGAACACGATCTCGGATGGTCACTATCTTCAGGGAACAGAGTGGGCATTTGGGGTGTGTCAAGGACACCCTGGTATTCTCAGGTTCCTCCGCCCATCACACTCAAAGTATCATGCGGATCACGGTCTACTTTCAATAGAAAAAATCAGCAAGACCTCATCTCAAGTAATTCAACTGATTGAGCGATTCAGCTCCGATATTTCAAGCTCTTCCGACGATTCAGTCTCATTTGTTCAACTACTTTGACCGATTCTTCTATCCAACGACTCGATAATTACGACGCTTCAGGATCTCTCATTGCGGTCCAATAACCGCTCAAGGGCCTATACGCAGCACCGTTCAGCATCGATCTGTAATGTTCGAGCAGGCTGCCCACCCATGCCAGAATATAGCTTCATGCAAGTCTAGCGCCATCCTCCCACGGCCCTCAGCCTTTCCTAAGAAATCTGTGGTTTTCATTTTTTATTCAGTCAACCTTTCCTAAAACGACGCGATCACGACGCCAACCAGACCTTCGTCGCGATACCTGCCCTCCTTCTACGATGTCTTCCGCTCCAGATCCACGACCATCCATAGATTCTGTGGAGTATGAGATTGGGGGCATGAAGTTGGTGGTGAGGTTCGAAGCCGATGGATACGTTGAGGATGGTCCTGGAGGGGACGGAGCCATGACAGTCGAAAGCTCTCAACTTAGACCGTATCCGGTTGCTGTCATGCAGTCGCTATCATTGGAGAACGAATCCAAGCCTAGCATATTGGAAGAAGTGACTGTTATTCGGAAAGGGCATTTACTGTGGTCTTTCGATAAATAAGTACACCCCTGAGGGTTGGTGTTGGTTGGAATTGCCTAATCAGGTATAGCCTGTATTTTCCCCTCTTTTGTGATATAAGAGAGCTCTGCCCCTCCTTGTATTTCAGCTCCTTAGATATCAGCTAGGTCTAGAAATGCCACTATATTTCGCCCCTAAAATACAGCTCCAACTGACAGTTGGGGTGGTTCTAGTAGGTTCCGTCAGATCAGGGGTCTCCCACCAATCAATATAAGACCTTGATTCGCTGCTTTTACTCCCTTTCTCTTTCAATCACTCAATATGGCTGACTATGAGATACCTACGCCAAAAACACCTTACAAAAACACGAAAAGAGACGATCGCCTTCGCGTACAAGCCCTCTTTTTTGATGCTGGCTGGACAAAGTCAGATATTGCCTTACAACTCAACCTTACGCTTGATCAAGTCAAGTATGCTATACGCCATCGCGTCACACCTCGAAAATAACGTTCCGGACGTCGCCCTTTACTTAGTCCTACTGAGAGGAAGCAATTAATCGATTGGGTATGCGCGAATCGCAAAAATCGACAGACACCTTGGTCTCAGATTCCAAGCATCTTTGGCTGGGACTATAAGGTATATGCTATTGAGACAGCATTCAAGAAAGAAGGTTTTGGGCGATATGTTGCGCTTAAAAAGCCTAAGTTCATAGCGGCACACGCAAAGATCCGATTACAATGGGCAGAAGACTACTTGAATTGGATAGAGGAGCAATGGTTTCAGGTCTTTTGGACTGATGAGACTTGGGTGAAGCCTGGGAGACACTAGAAAGTTAGGGTAACCAGAAGAAGAGGTGAGGCTTTACACCCTGATTGTGTAGAGCCTAAAGTACAAAGGAGGATTGGATGGATGTTTTGGGGAGGTATATCAAGGCTTTGGGGTAAAGGACCTGGCTTGTTTTGGGAGAAGGATTGTGGCACAATCAAGTCAGAGAGCTATTGTGAGCATATTGTGCCTTTAATGGCAGATTATGTGAATAGTAGAGGGCTATTTTTAATGCAGGACAATGCTGGAGGGCATGCAGCTAGAGAAACTCTAGCTTTTATGAGAGAAATAGGCTTGGTTCCAATCTTTTGGCCTGCACTTTCACCTGATCTTAATCCAATTGAGACTCTATGGAATAGGATCAAGGATATCATTGAAGAGAGGGACCCCGAAATCCATAGATCATATCCAAAGCTAAGGGCAGCTATAATAGTGGCCTGGAACCTGATTACAGATAAGGAGGTTAGAGACTTGATTAAGACAATGCATGATAGATGTCAAGCAGTGATTGATGCTGAGGGATGGCATACAAACTATTAGGGAGTAATCAGAATCAAGCATTTTTGAGCATAAAGCAGCCATAGGCACTTGAGACCCTTCGAAGGTGGCGGCAGACCCTAAGGGGTGCACTTATTTATCGAAAGACCACAGTAGACCCTCCTGGATCGATTATTGAAGTTAAAAGCAAGAATAGCATGTCAAATAGCAGCCAATTGGGAGCCAAAGAAAATACCAGAGTTTTCTCTTGCTTGGGGGTAAACTTGATTACATAAACATCCCAGTAAATGATGCCGACTAATCAGGGGCTACGTTGCCGACCGCCAGCCTAGCC